>APFE030839327.1:0-13320 GCA_000404065.3 Pinus taeda
TTGTATATGTATAAATCCCCCATGAGATTCCACGTCGATATGTGCTCCCCATGTGGTTCGAGGGTGATATGTGCTCCTTGATGATATGCTCTCCAATGATGATTGATGACATTATGGGTAGTAGCCTGCTAGCAGAGATTTTAGGTAGCAGCCTAATGGAAAGAGGGTGGTAGCTTAAGCTCCCCTCCAGTAATAAATTCTTCTTCTTCAATATTCGAGAATTTTCAGCATATGAGTAGGAACAATCAAGATATAATCAGGAATACACAAGGGATAGATCGATATATACATTGATGATTGGTGGTGATGCTATAATTGAGGTGGTCATGACATAAAGACTACATGACATAGTTGATGATTGATGATACGCGAAGATACCAAAATGGCATATTGATAAGTAGATAGCCATTGACAAGTGGAATTCTCCCTACTTGAGAGGGAGTGTTAATTTTTTCAACTATAGTCAAATTCCACCTTGGACATCTCAAATGATCAATATGATGATTTCATTAGATTCCTCTTTTCGAGAGGACTGGAATCAACCTAAAGATAACCTTATTTGGAAAAGAGAAAGTTGGTTTTTGAATTTATTTATTCACTCATGCATATTCGATTAGGTCAGCCCTAAGCACATGTTAAATTGGACAAGTCAGCCTCAACCCCAAGTGAAACCTCATGTAAGCCTATAAATAGAAGAGATCTGAAGCTCATTTGGACACATTGATGATGACATATTACCTTCTCTTATTGCCTTTTGTCTTGGTTCACACAGGTATGTCAGAGGAAAGTTGGTGCAAGTGTTCGAAATCTCAGGGATGAAGCTCGCACTAATTTAGGGTTTTTTTATTCCTAGACCTTGGAACAAAAATGGAAATTTTAGTCCCTAGAAGCTTGCACATAGTGGTCAAGATAGTATCGAGAGAGGTCTAGATGCTGGCACACAAGCCTATGGTAATGTCCATGGTTTCAGAGGCAAATCTAGATGTGTTGGTCGTTGGATGCTCGCACAGAGTGGTCCTGAGAGCATCCAAGTTGTCCTAAATGTGTGCATAGTAACTAGAAGAGCACATCTAGGGTTTTGGAGTAGATCTGGTGAGTTGGTCCCTAGGCGCATGCACATAATGATCTAGGGAGCATATGGGCTACCATAGACTTCAACATACAATTCACAGATAACTTCTAGGATTGTTATAGATACTCGCACAACTCCTCCTCCCTACGTTTAGGACTCAAAAATGATATTTTAGTATTTCGAAGATTTCGCTCAATGATAGCACTGATTAGTAGTATCCAGGAGTTGACTATAGTTAGTGACATCACATTACAACCATTAGAATAAGGGTTTTTATTACAAGCATGATTAAATGTGTTTCATGGATATCATAGTTGTTTTGTTGCATAGATAAAGTTATGGATCATTGTACTCTGTTTTGCTGAATAATTTGATGACAATCTAAGAAGAAGAATATTTCCAAAGGTTTTTCCCATTGTGGGTTTTTCCTTGGTCTCAGGCCAATCCTGGTGTCTCTATGTGTGTATGCTTTTCTTGTATTGTTCCTTTATGTTCCAGTGCATTGATAATGATGATGTTGTTATTTCTATATAATTGCATATGCTGATAAATAATTGTGTAGATTTGAATAATGTAATGACGATATGGGGTGAACTTAATGTATGAATGAAGAAATGCAATTATCAAAGCAAAGAAAAATCTAACCCTATGAAAAATTAACACAAAGTTCACCAACATGTTGTTGGTTATCATTGACAAAGGCTCCTAGAGTCTGGGGGGATTCTTCATTTTTTTCCTCAATATTCCGTGTTGCTTGCCAACTGAATTCTGAAATGGTTTCAAAACTTTCAAACTTTATTTTCTTCATTCTTTTGACAACTAATTTTTTTTTATCATTAAAGTAATACTCAGTCAAGGATGGAATAATTTCATGAATGACTTCTACTTCAGTGAGAGGTTTAAATAAAAAATAATCGAAGGGAGTTTTGTAGAAATTGGAGTTATGGATGTGTCATGACAAGTCTATGGAATAGATATCTCAGTACTTTGTTCTTGTTGCTCAAGAAACTCTTTTTCTCTGCTAGATAAAGCAGTCAATTTTGATAGAAGATTCCTATTAATTTTCTCATCTTTATTTATATCAATATGCATATATTTGAGCTCCTCATTAATTTTCTTCGACTTTGTATGTTCTTTGTTAGTGTCATAGGGGTTGTCAATAATAATGACATTGTCGGTAAAGGAAATCTATTTTTTTGTTACCTATTCTGTAACACCCTCCTCCCACATCTACTCAACTTCACTAGTCTGTCACTGTAAACTTGTGATAAAGAGCTACCATAATATGGCCTGAACTCCTAGATACAATTAATAAAGTGGGGAAGACAAATAGAAACTTACTAACCTTCCTCAAGAGCTACAAGACACCCAAGAGCTAAATAACCACTCCAGGTGCCATAACCCTGAGATAGACTATTTTTCACTTACCTGGACTTCTAGTCACATGCACAGGCCTACATCCTTGCAACTATATGCCTTCAATGGCATGCATAATCCTACAAGATAGTAACTACAGTCCCAATTTCCTAGTTCTGAGCCTGCAACTACAACATCAGTGACACGTTTTTAGGGCTAGACTTTAGATCACGAAAAAAAACTTAATGAGACATTCCAAACAATATAAAACACAAAGACAAATCCTATAACATAAAACTTGATCAAGGAATTGACCTAACCACGCCTAACCATGAACGAGATTTTTTCAACCATATGGAAAACATGTAATCTACAAGTCATGAATGCATATCTAAACAAGGGGGTATGAAACTTATATCAGATTCATTAATAAAGTCTAATGCCATCTCAACTTGTAATAAAAAAATTTAGCTGATACATTCATTGACCAATAAATACATAAACAAATCATGACAAGAGATATAGAAGATACACGTCATATGAAGAACATATAATAAAAATTAACTAGCATGTAAACCATGGAAATTCGACCATAATATCACCAACATATTGCCAATATATATACATGAGTGACAACAGAAGAATAACTCTTATTGCATATTAAATTAACAACGAAGTCAAGGACTTCCACGTACCACCCAACCATATATTAGGTTGAACCAAATATCTCTTTCATACAATCACCCCTGTGCCATATTCCAAGCATGAATGTGGGATTTGATGGAATAAACCAACCAAAACCAGGCCAAGGCTTCCAGAGGCCAATCCACCTCATGGTAGGAAATCACTAACACCAACCAGATCGGTCTCTACCCAAGTTGTCTAGGGACTCTAGAGAAGTAAGGCTCCAAGACAGGTAACTGAACCCACTAAGGGCTCCAGAGAATTTGTCCAACCAAGGCTTCCAGGACTAGTAACTCAACCGAATTTTTTCCAGGGCTTCCACAGTGTTTGTCCAACAAAGGCTCCAAGAACTAGTAATTCAACCCACAACCATAAGTAACATGAGAACCAATTAGAAAACAAATGGAAAAGCTCACAACACCATGTCTATCTAAGAAATGGAAAGGCTAGAAAAAACACTATTAATCTAGGGAATCCTCCATACTAATGACAGATCATAACCAAATAACCACATGCATATACCATGCATGTCAAGATTAGCAAGGAAATTATACATGCAACTTGATACCTACAAAGAAATCTCATTATAGTTTTTGATCCTTATATTCCCTTGCACTCTCCCACTTTCCTTTTCCCTCTTTCTCCAAATCCAATGAAAAATAGAGTGCTCTAATAGTACTCTAAGTGTGCAAGAGTATGAGAGAGAGAGAGAGAGAGAGAGAGAGAGAGAGTAGTTAGATAGAGCTCTAAGGTGAAATTCACAAAAGTCTATGAATTGATCCTCAGAATCCTTTTTATCATTGAGGCCTCTATTTTCTTCATTTCCCTCTATTTTTCCTTCAATTTCCTCCTCATGCAAATCTATGGCTCTTCACCTTCCTTTTCCCCTATTTTCCTTTATTTTATAAATAAATTCCAATTAATACATTTTTTCCTTTTCCAATGCCTTTGCCAATTTCCATAGCCATTAATTAATGACAAATGATCCCCATTACAATTTCTTCCCAATATTTAGCTTGGAATATATGTCCCATGACCTTGGTCTTAATTTTCCTTTATTAACTTTACTACATGGATTTTTAACCGTGACCATTACAGAACTCTCCCCTTTTGGGGAATACCATCATCAGTGTTTTATGACACCTACGACCAACAAAGAGATGAAAACAAAAGATACTTCCCATGGAGCTTTATAAACCAGCTCATTGTAGTATTTATAATGGCCTCTTGCTGAAAACATGAGAATCATACCATTTACTAGAGCTTTATAACACATCTCATTACGGTATTTACAATAACAACCACATATACACTCATGCACATTTTCTTCAACAAACAAATAACAATAATGTCTATGGAGCTTTATAACACAACTTGATATAATATTTACAATAATATACACATATCACATATGCACATTTGATCTAACCAAAAAATAAAAGGATATGATTCTGCCATCACCAACAATGGAATCCAGAGGCTCATGATTCCACCCTCAAATTAATACCAGGATTCACATCCTTCCCAGCAAGTCCAGGATCCACTACCAAAGTCAAACTTGCATCCAATGTCTAGCGCTATAATCCTTGCACTACGTTTTCCTTCAGTTAACAATTACTGACTCATTGCTCCTAAGCACACTCCCAATGTGCATCTAAATTGACCTGGAAATGTTGATGACCAAAACAAATTCATTCCCGTAACCTTCCCTTCTCTTCTACATAGTCCCTCTTGAAATCCAATCACCCCCCTTTCTGCAGTCACACACCTTCCAAGTTCTGTTGGTATCCCCTTCTCTGCTACACAGTCCCTTGGGTAATACATCCCTTAGAAAGGTTTCCTTGCATTGGAAGGTCCAAAAACAAAGGCATATCCCTACCTTAAAATCATTATTCCAGTCATAACATGCTCATGGAAATCAATGGACATTATTAGGTACCAATGTCCCACAATGGCCTTTGCTCCTGAAGTGCTTTACCAATATATTTTTGCATTTTCTATTTTCTTTCACTACTCCTACTAACATTCTTATAGCCAATTCCAACCACCCAATCCAAGAATTTCCATGCTTTCCTATACCAATCATGTAATTGTGATTAGATTCAAAATAAATTGAAATAAATTCAAATCACACCTTATTTGTAGCTAGTCAATAAGGTACACTTGCAATCTTGTTTACTCCTTGTCACAATAAGTAAAGCTATTTATTTGATAAAATCATCATGTATAAACATATCTCATTCGATTAGCTCAAAACAAAACCATCATAAATCAGAATCATAGATCACATGCATAACTAAAACTAAAATAAAATATTGATACTTAGCCTTTAATTGGTTCTTTTTTTTTTCTGCCTTTATCCTGTCCTCTTCATACACACATGAGGTCAATTGACACACCCACCCAATCCATTTTCTTCAACCACATACAAATACACATAGTGTACATCACATGCATACACCCACACATGGCATACAACACCACACAATACCTGCACCTACACCCGGCGTAAAATACAACACATACACCTACACCCAGTGTACAACATAACACATACACCTACACCCTGAATACAACACAACACATACACCTACACCTGATGTACAACACAACACATACACCTAAGCTCGGTCTACAAAAAAATACATAAACGTACACCCAGTGTACACCATAACACAATACATACACCTACATCTAGTGTAAAACACAACACATACACGTATGCCCGATGTATAACAAAACACATACACCTACATCCAATGTACATCACAACACAATAAATATACCTACACCTGATGTACAACACAATAGATATATGTACGTAGAGTACAAAATAGTGAATACACATGCCACAATACCATGACTACACAATTCACATTCAGAGTACCACATGTACACAACATAGCATGTACAACATGCATGTAATACCATATGTACAACAATATCACATGTACAACATGTACATAGTACCACCTATACACAACACCAATGTTGGGTTGAGGGGTCCTGACCTAGGTTCAGAGTTAGCTACGCTAACCAACAAAACCCTAAAATGTTGGCCCTTTCAGCAGCAACCAACATAGCATAGGTTGCAGTATCACCCTAAGTAGTGTTGAGGGATGATAGAACTAGGTTTCTACATCTAGAGGTCTATGTGATGGGTTTATGTTCCTTTTAGGGATTTATCCCAACCTTCGTGAACCTTAACCCTCAAAATGCAAAAATCACAGTAACTTACAAAAGGCATAATCTAACCCTTTGGGGAATAATTTAGACATTCATAATAACAAGTAAACATGTATATCTACCACTTTCACGCATCAATTAATTGTTTCTTCAGATAAATGTAGAAAATAGAGCGAATACACATAAATTGCATAAGTAAATATAAAGGCACAGATACACAATTATTGCTGCAAAATAGTCTTTATTAGATATAATCCTTCTGTTATATACTCTTCTTCCCTACACACATAGTTACAGGGGCCCACACACTCATCTTGCGGACTTAACAAGGTATCCACACACACAGCTACAGGAGCCTTACCCTTTTGATAAGTATAGAAAACAAACTTTTCTTCCTCGAATATTTTCCCATACAATGATCCTCAATTATTCACTGACTTCCTATGACTCACTAGAACTTCTTTATAGAGTTTCATTCATTACAATACCATGGTTCAAAAACCATGGGCAAGTCACAAAACATCCTATCTTCTAACAACTAAGGGACTAAAGTCCCTTTGAATCCTATGGTCTTTTCGCTCTGCTCCATTAAAATGTAGACATTTTACATATAAAAAAATTAGTTACAAAATTTACCCCAAGGGACCCTATCCCAACATCCCCCTAACACAATTTTGTGACTCGTCCTCAAGTCACTTTACTGGTGGTACCTTAATCTTCACCTGTAGCTCATTGGACTCAATGTTTAATGCCTACAGGTCTGTTATTCCGTGCGTAGTAGCATGTCGCACTTCTTTGACCAATTTTTGAGTAGTTGGGCCTTCAACTACAAGGCCCATGGTCCTTTGCATTTACTTCATCCCTTTTAGCTTGCTCTGCACTGACAGAGTCAACTAGATGGACTCATTTGCACATGGTTTCATCCTTCAAGAGATGATCACTTCCTTGCAATGAAGCTCATCGATTTAATTCCGGATGAGCTTTCCTTCCTGTAATATAGCAAACTTTTGCACTGGTGCTAAGGTCCGCGTTATTGACCTGATTTCATCAAACTATCTATGCTTTTACCTAATGTTCGTGCTAATATTTTGAAGAGTTGGATCCTCCTGCAGTGAGATCCATAACTCCATGATATTCTCAAATAGCTCAGTGTAGCCCTTGACTACATCTTCTAAGGTGGAAATTCCTTCTTTAATAGAAGCTTTGCACTACTCTCTGACTTGTGGAGGAGTAGTGGGCTGCAACTTTAGTTGTAAATTTAAGATTTGCAGTTGTAACTCAAACTTGACATGACCAATTTAATCCTTAGACTCTTTAACTATAGTGGCCAACTTTTGAATCTTCTCCATGGAGGCTGCTTCTGTTGGGATCTTGAGCTATGGAAGATCATTGCAGGCATGTGAAATAGTTGCTTCCAACTATTGGCTTCGCGTTGTAGCCTCCTCCTTTTCCTTGAGGGCCTGTGCCTTTTCCTAAAAGATCTACTAGTTATTTGTTTTGAATTCATTAATTACCAACAACACATGTTTCTCCCAAATCCTGAGTTCATTTGACACCCCTTGGTGTAGCTCGCCCAAAGTTTGAATAAGAAGTGTGACCAGATTCAGACTCAATTTCTTCAGATGTAGTAGATGTTCCAGCTCTTCAGCTGAGTCACCATGCAGGGACCCTTCTAGAAGTTGAATTGTGTAGAGATCCACGGTGATTTCTGTGTTCAATATTGACCTACCTACTTGATTCAAGCTCACTCGCTTCACACTCGCCTGTCCCACACTTGCTTGAATGAGACCCGTTTGGACCTGCAAGTCCCGCGGGCCTTATTGTACATTACTGGGTGATTTATGGTACTACTTTTCAAAGTGGCAAATGAGATCCATCATCACATCGTAGACCACATCCCCAATTTCATTCAATTCCCCCTCTGTGAGGACCAAAGGTGTCGCGTCCGCTAATTTATCAGACTTTTTCTTTTTGTGCAGCTATGTGGAAGTCCTTGACAATGAAGGGGGACCCCAACTCTACGCCCCCTTCTTCTTTTTCCTATGTTTCTTCCTCCACATGTGTTCACTCAGTGTCTGACTCGTCGATGTTGATGGTGGCTTGCAATGTAGTATTTTCCTGCATTGCTTCTTTTTCCTTGATTGCCACCTCTTTCTCCTTCACAACAACTTCTTTATCCCTCGCAATAGATTCTTTCTTTTGTGCAACCTTTTCTCGAGTGGCAGATTTTTTTGCCTCCTTCTTCTCTTCTACTGTCATGGTCTGTGTTGCTGAACCTTCAGCAGTCGTACTGGTACCTACACCGACATCAGAAGGGGTGAGCCAGTCACTTGGCCACTTGCTAATAACCTGTACTACATCTTCCTCGGAAACCAAGTAAGGAAACTTGTGCCATATGCCCTAAGCATCCTTATTTGCGCAAATGTGCAAATTGTGGAAATATACCTTAAATTCAATGACATTTTCATACTGCACGTGCAAGGTGGGTGATAACCTTGGTCGCTAGTTGATCATCGTTTTGATTTCTGTCTCAAACAACACGCAGAATATCTTTGTCTCCATCACACCGCAGTATACCATAGTGAAGCAAACTTCACTGCCTCCAGTAGGTTTGAGTCCTACTGAGGGAATTAGCTCTCTTCATGCATCCTCCATGCCACTAAAGAAATCAACAGCAACAACTAGGTGTAGTAAAATTCCTTGCCCTCATCCTAGGCCTCCCTGCAGTCCTCTAGAAACTCTTTACATAGATATTAAGCCCAGTGATAATGGACTCCTTTTGCATACTACAACCAAAGAGACAACTGGTCCTAGGACATCATCCGCATGACACTTTCTCATGATCTTACTAGCTAAGACCTGTGCAGAAAATGGCATCATGCCATATGATATGGATTGAATGGAGTACCCATGCAACTTCATGACTAGACCAAATTCATTCTTCATTTGGTCTACCAACTTCTTTTCCTATGAATTTCCTACAAAAGCCTCTGTAGGGTCCACTCCTTGGGATGGTAGTAGCGTTATGCGATGGATCAACATGTCTATGATTAGGATGCGCTCTCCCAACTAGAGACATTGATCGTGTACTAACATCAATAGTTGGAACATATAGATGGTGTTAATAGTGACTAAAGTGCGGTACCCATAACATGTTTAGGAGCCTCGTGCCCCTAAATCCATCCACCTAACTCATTGTTTCAAGGAGCGGGACATCCAACTCTTCATAGTACACCTTCTTGAGGTACTTACTTGGTGCCATCTGTGGAAACTTCTCATGGTCCCTTAGGACCCAATCCTCCATTTTCAAATTTGGTATCTGATCCAGTAACGGTCCCTCAAACATCACGTTCTCTGGTAGTAAAAGCATAGAGAGCATGAAATTCACAGAATTCTGATCTTTGGGCATCTTTGCCATGAATTTTCTAGGTGGTATGTACTTTGGCATCTGAGTTATTGGCCCAACCTCCTCTACATCAATCTACTCTATGCCCTCGCATAGTTATTCCTCATCCAGGTCCAATGGCTTTGTTGGCTATTTGGATTTATCCATCTTTCCCTTCTGGCAAATCTCTGTCAGATTCTTCCATAGTGATTACCACACCAACACTTGCTGAGGCTTCTTCTACTTCGTAGAAGCATATGGCTTAGGCATTGGCGACCTAGAAGTGGTATTAGGAAATCCTATAGGTATAGGTTGGGCCACCGCTCTCTCAGGGGCAGCTGATTTTGTCTCAGGGTGAGTTGTAGTCATTCTCTTAAGGAAGTTCTTACGATTCCACTCAGGAAATTTTATGAACGTCAGGCGTGATAGAAGTTCCTCCCAATCCGACTGAGATATACAACCCTTTACTTGGCATAAAGCAAGGTGAAAAAACTTAAGGCAAACTCTCAGGAAGAAAAGTGTTTGAATTTAGAGTAGGATGCCATATTTATAGACCAATTTGAATTCAAATCCAACCATTCCCTCCAATTCCTGGTCATCAATTCACATTTTTTGGTAGATTTCCAAATATATGCTCCATAAATGTTTTTTCCCCACTCCTTCCAACGAAAAAATCACCATCAAATTAGATACAGTGCATCCAATGGTCATATTTTGGCCATGCTACATGGGACCCATCCATCTAGCATAGTTCCTTAGGCAGAGCTCCCCTCAACGCCATCCTTCGACCTGTCATGCGACCCCTTCATGTTTTCTTTGTAAGTTCTGGGTAGTGTAGTTTAAAGTCTCGTACTTCCTTGCAGATGCATGGAGTACTAAGAATATCTTGCAATCATATAGTCATTGTGTAGGGGTGGGATCACCCTTGTATGGCTTCACTTGACTCTCATTAACTTTTCTCGGAAATAATTCCCCATTCAGCTTTGTGATTTGAACTACCCCTTGATCTATAATTTCCTTCAAAACATATGGCCCCAACTAATGCATCTGAAATTTTCTTAGGAGCTTTGTGAACTTACTGTCATATAGAAATACTAAATATTAGATCTTGAAGGTGAATTTTTGATATGGTGATCATGACATGCCTTTTCATGCTCCTTTTGCACCTGCTAATGAAATCCAGCCAAGAAGCAATCTTCTTCTAACTCAACAAGCTATGCGAGTCATTCTTGCATGGTATCGTGATCAACCATGTCCATAATTGCTACAATATGTAAGCTTGGCACTATGTATTCCATGGGCATTACAACCACATTCCCATAGACTACTTTGAACAGTGATATTTTTGTAGGTAGTCATGTATGCTCAGAGGACTGCTGGTATGCATACATCCGAGTCCTTTCACTTCACGTTGCAAATATTTGTCAAAGAGCTTTCTCAAATTTTGTTGAAGGCTTCTATTATGCCATTCGCTTGAGGGTGATAAGGCATACTCTTCTGATGATATATCTAGAATTCCTCAAGTAATGCAGCAATTGTCTCATTCAATAAGTGCATGCCCTTATCACTCATAAAAATATTAGGGCATCTGAACCGAGAAAAGATATATTCAAAAAGTAAACTTCGTGGTGGTAGCAGCACTACAATCTCTTATAGGTTGTGCCTTTGACCACGTGGTTAAATATTCAGTCGTGATAATGATATATCTAGCCCCTATCTTCTTCCCGAGTGGTTGTATTAGTCCCACAAAGTATATTTCCCAATTATCAAATGCCTACAACATCACTTGCGGATTCAGTGGTAGTTTATCTCTTCGTGTCGGTCTCCCCATCCACTGAGAGACATTGCATGCCCTGTAATATATTTTGGAGTTATTATGCATAGTCGGCAATGAAAGTCCTGCACATAGGATCTTTTACATATCTTTTCTTCTTGTATAATGTCCTCCCGCTATTCCTCCATGTGCTTCTGTAAGGATACTTTGCCTCTCATACTCTGAACATACCTATGCAATATTTCATTAGAGCCCATTTTGTATAAGTGTTCGGCAATAATAGAGAAATCTACAGCCTGAACCACCAGTTCTTTCTTTTCTTGTGTCGAATACCCTTCAAGAGTTGTATCTATAGACAATAATTATATAGGTGAAATGATCATTTGCGACGTAAGAAAAAAAGTGTTGCACATCAGGCAACCCTTCCTCCATATTCGTAGGCTCTTCCCCATTCTCAATTCATGATAGGTGATCTAGGCCAACATTCATATGCCCTGGCTTCACAATTATATTGAAATCATATTCCAAGAAAAGCAGCAACCATCGGGAAATATTCTCCCCTAACACAGGCTTATTGACTAAGTATTTAAGAGGAGAATGATATGTATACATCTTGAAGCGTGCATCCAACAGGTAGTGCCTGAATTTCTGCAGTGCATACACCATTGCCAAAACTTCGTGCTCTATGGTTGAATAGGATTTTCTCCTCCTTTGACTACTTTCTACTGGAAAATGCTATTGGATGGTCAATGTCTCCTTCGCCTAGTTGGGTCAGCAAAACTCATAGCACGATGTAGGAATCATCTACTTGAACGTGGAACTCCTTCTTCCAATCGGGGAACACTAAAATGGGTGCAGTGACCATTTTTTCCTTTAAAATATCCAAACTCTTCTAGCAGTCCTCATCCTAGAAAAATGTCACATCCTTTTTCAGCAATCCTTCAATGGGTGCAGTGATTTGCGCATATGATTTGATGAACTTCCTATAATATCCCGTATGGCCCAACATTGTGCATAGTTGTTTAACATTCTTTGGGGCTTCCATATGGATGATTCTTGTAATTTTAGTAGGGTCTACCATCAATCCCTGCTTCCAAACAACATGGTCCAAGAGTATCCTGTAGGGTACACATAATATGCATTTCTTTAAATTAAGGGCTATCTGATGCTTTCGACAAGTATCCAACATGAGTCGTAAACTAGCAACATGTTGCTTTACTAACCCGAACAGTGTCTAGTCATCCAAGTAGACCTCCAAAAATTTATGGATAAATTCCTTGAAAGTTGTAATTACCACCCCAGAGAAAATTGCAAGGGAATTCTTAAGCTCGAAAGGCATCACTGTATATTGGAAACAACCCCATTCAGTTGTGAAGGTGGTCTTACTCTGGTCCTCTGTCATGATATTGATTTGAAGGTACCCTAAGAATCCATTCATGAATGAATATGCTTCCTGTCCTCCAACATTCTCTAGTACCTCATCCATGAATGGCATAGAGAATGGATCGTGGACACACACGTCATTCAACTTCCTTAATTATATGCATATTTGAATTTCACCCTATGTTCTTTTCTTCTTGAACCACCATGGAACTAACCCAATCTGATTCCTTGATAGGTTCAATGATTCCAACTTCAAGCATTTTATCCAATTCCTTGCCCACTTTTTCCTTATACTTAGGATTTAATCGGTAGGGGAGTTGTTTCACTGGCTTTGCATATGGATTCGAAGTGATCTTCATGACTCCCAAATCCACTATTATCCCTTTTAGATCAAAGAGTTTGGCAGGAAAAAGTCTTGATACTCTCTCCATAGATCTGTGACCTTATCTTCTATATCTTCGTCCCAATAGTCTCTAATAT
>APFE030839328.1:977-21118 GCA_000404065.3 Pinus taeda
GGCTAATTTTCCATGATTTTTCCAAAAAATGATTCGCTAATTTCCAATTTTTATAAAAGATGATTCGCCCAAATTTTAGAATATAAAATTATTTTACCTTAAAAATCGCCAACATTATATAGTGGCTATATGATAAATCATTATAAATTTGAATAATTTTACAAATATATCATTGAAAAATTTATAGTTTTCATATTAGGGATTATTAGGGATTAGTGACATTCGCCAATGTTTCTAAACTTCAAGAAAATTTTCCATCCTTAAAATTTTCCTTGCTTAGTACTTTTATGTCAATACAAATATGAGGTCTCTGTTTGCTTTTAAAAATAAGAATTTGTTATGGTGCAGCCAATGACTATATGGTATCGTTTGTTGCTTGCAGTCCTGCCTACTATGCTAGACATAACGAACACTCGAGATGATTCTCAAGTTATTTTAAAGGTACGCTATCTCATAAAAAATATTGTCCAGTGCTTTTGACAGTAGGTGGTAACATAAGTCTTGTCATAGATGTTCTATCCAACTTTAAGAATTATGATGAATATAATCCAATCTTGCAACATCCAGACCTATGGATAGTTATGTTTGGTTCGATAGTAGATTTTAATATATGTTTTTTTTATGGAAACAGGGAATTTCCACAGACCATATTCTTAATTTATGTTGATTATTAGCTGTGAATGTGGGGACATGCCGTCTGACCAACTATTCTTTATCCCATGAGGTAAGAAAATCAGTAGTTCATAAGCTCATTAAATAATGGGGTTGTTTGACACGCTAGTGGATTGTAATTGACTGGTTCTGTTCAAGATATCAAATTCTAAAATATTCCCAGAATTTATTATCAAATTAACTTCGATTCCATAACCCTAACATGTAATTGTGTTTTTTCATATAAATCCCCATCAAATTACTTCAATCCTATTAACTTAAATATGTTTTTTCATATTATGGTGATTGGAAATTGCAAGAAGAAGAAGATTGCTGTGAGGAAGCAGCAACGGACGAGGTCGGAGGGTGGAAAGAAAGCTCCTACTGACCATTCCTTTCAATTGTTTTGTTCAGTAGGTCACATAACATAGAAAACCTTCAAAGAAATCGAATGTACTGTCGCATCAAACGCAAGAAATTCTGAAATAGTGTTTATTGGAAGTATATCATTATGAAATAATGTTTATTGGGAATATATATGCATCTTTCCTCGCCTATGACTCTCTTTTAGTGTCGCATCTAACACATAAATTCTGAAATAGTGTATCCACATCGTTCATGGACTGTGACTCTTTTTGTGTGGTTTGATGTTTATCTTTTCTATCAATCATTGAAACTCTTCATGAAAAAGTTGTGATTTCTCTTGAGACTATACAGAACGGATTTCCGCACTTTATGCCTTACAGAATTTTCTTTACAACATGGAGTGCAAATGCTAATATATTATCTAATTAATTATTATTAATACGATAAACAATTACAACCATAACATTAGTAATTAATCCAATTAATATTATTCTTCATCTTTCTCAAATCGATACCATTCTTCACCTTCGTAAACTAATAACTGCCATCAAGATATATGAACATTTCAGAATGCCATTGTCGATAAAGAATGTTCACGTAGGTCATAAATAAGAAAATGAAAATGTAGAGCCATAATTCTTCCAAAAATATATAATATATGCCCACAAAATAATAAAAAATTACGGACCGCTATATTCAAATTGGACCATAGATAGAATTAATAGTTCTATATTATGTTAAAATACCAACGGATCTTTGTGTTCTTGATATCCATCTCCATGAAAATGATATAAATAGATGAACGACTGCCCACTACACCTATTGATAGTGTTCTGAATAACCAGATCTCCCGGTGGACATAGATTTCCCATCTGATTCTGCCAGAACTCTGGAATCTGTTGCAGACTTTTAGCAGTGGCTAAGGAAACCGGTTACTACGACGTTATAAGAGTTAACCCGAGGGCCACTGAAACAGAGATCAAGAAAGCTTATTAGATGATGGCCAGGCAAGTCCATCCTGTTAAAAACCCAAACGATCTTCGCGCGGTCGAAAAATTTCAGATATTGGGAGAAGCTTACAAAGTTCTCGGTGATCAAGCACAGCGGGCATCATATGACGCGCATGGAAAAGCAGGTGTATCAACTGAAACAATAATAGAGGCAGCAGCAGTCTTTGCGATGCTGTTTGGAAGTGAGTTATTTGAAGAGTATGTAGGCCACCTCGCAATTGCTTCTATGGCTTCTTTCGAGTCGATCTTTACTGAAGGTGAGCACACAGATAACAGGAAAGTACAAAAGGAAAGAGAAGAAAATCTTGCACAGATTTTGAAGGATCGTCTTTATCCGTACGTACAAGGTGACGAGGAAGGGTTTATAAAAGAAGCTAAATCTGAGGTTAAATTGCTGGGCGGTGCAGCAAATGGAAACAATATTTACATATATGAAAGAGAAGCGACGAAGGAACTTGGAAAGAAGGGAGCCTTCTATTTGGGTTCGCATTTTCTAAAATCTCAAGTTACAGCGGGAACAGGTGCTTTTGCGCTGCTGCAGTAATTAGAAGATATCAAATTTCAGCGGAGTAGAGAGGAGAATTGTTGTGAAGCGGATTTGGAAGCATTTTTACAGTCCAACAAAGAATTGATTGTTCAGTCACTTTGGAAAGTAAATTTGCCTGACATTGAAGACACCCTCTCACATGTCTGCCACATGGTGTTGCAAGATAAGAGTGTCAGGAAAGAAGAACTTCGAGCTCGCGCGAAAGGTTTGAAGATTCTGGGAAAGATTTTCCAAACCGCAAAACTATAAAATGAAGATCCAGTCCCAGAAAAAGACACTTCTCGGAGATTGGGGAAGAAAGAATTCAGAAATGATGTAAGCTCTCCAGATACAGAATCATGGCGGGACGACTCCATTTTTCTGTGAGGGGTGTCGAATTGGATGGTGGTTCCATCTGTCAATGGAAACCCTTTTGCGATTTTGGAACGGTGAATTTGAAAACAAATTCTTGCAGCGTTTTGGCGAGCTGTTCTAAATTTTCTAAAGACGTGAATTTAAGTCTTCCCATATAATTTTTTCAAAAATATTTTCAAATGTTTTCAAATATTCAGAATATAAATCACAAAAGCTTAAATTTAAATATTTTTACTATTAAATTTTTTTTTAATATAACATACAACTCTATGTTAAAAAATAATTTAGATAAATTAGACATTATTATTTTATGGGTGGTCATTTAAAGTAAAGTGTGAAATGTTTTAATTCAGATAATATTGATGTTAATATACAATGATAATGATAATTTGAATTTATACTCAAATAAATAAAAGTGAATATATTTGAAAGTATAAAACTTTTTTAATATAACGTACAACTCTATCTTAAAAAATAATTTAGATAAATTAGACATTATTATGTTATGGATGGTCATTTAAAGTAAAGTGTGAAATGTTTTAATTCAGATAATATTGATGTTAATATACAATGATAATGATAATTTGAATTTAATTTAAATAAAAAAGTGAATAAGTTGAAAGGAAAAACTAATTTGTTAGTAATTAAAGTATCTAATGAATATAAAAGTTATAACAATAATTAAAACTATCTATGTATAACAATTTTAAAAAAAAGAGATTCATTTATATTTTTATTTAAAAAATAAATAAAATAACAGAATAGATAAAATATAGCATGTAATAACAGTAACGCAAATATTATTAATATTTTTATTAATTTTTAAATATAAGTAAAAAAAAATTATTAAAAAAATAATATTAAATAAAAATTTTGGCAGTAGGCTTTCCTATTTCCATCTCAGGTGGATGGTGCGTCGTTGACTTTTTTTTTTTATTGTTATTTTTAATTTAAATGAACGGATCCGATTTAGCATGGGGAATTTAACGGTTCGATAAATCCATCAAATTTTGTAATTAAAGCATACATTCTCCACTCTATATATATATAAAGTTAGTATATTGTCACTACCCTTACACAGTAAAACAAAAAAAAATTTAATTACAATGCGTACCAATCTTCATATTACATTTAACTACTTACTTAAGGTAATAATATCACATGCGTTATTATAATGTGTTAATAGTTTACATGTTAATATATGGTGGCGATATTTTCTACATTGATTGTACCATGAGTTGGCGGAACGGCCATGTCACCTCGGCGTTCCCGCTACCACCTGGCCATCGAACTTTAATGCTAGTTGCTCCGACTGATACTTGCTAAGCTGGAGAGCGATCCACTTGCAGTCCGGATGGGGACAGCTGGTCTCCTCGCAATCTCCTCTGATACGATTCTTGGTTAATGGACTGTGGTAGCTGGTGGCAGTAAATGCCACAGCTAAGCCCGTAACAACCTCGGGATCAGACATGTAATGGACGCCTAGGATTTGCACTCTGGAATCCACGGTGGTAAATGATTTATGCTGATAAAGGGCTTACCTAGGGTTTGGGTCTGTCATTTGCAAGGGTGGCTTGCGAGGCAGCGCTCTCCCGATGATGGGTTCTCTGTCGATTCTACCATGGCATACCTGGATCCGCTCCTGGTTCCGCCTAAACATTCCGCTGCCTTCACTGGAATGACGGCCCACTTTGGTCGAGGATGATACCGATGCTTCTCTGCGTTTGAATGGTCGAGTTTTCGTTCGACACCAGGTAACTGTTGTCTTTTAAACATGTCTGAGTTTTTCTTCTTGTCTTTTGTTTGCCACGATGTGATTAATTTACTGGTGCGATGTATGCCTATCCAGGGTACCAGGCGTGAAGATCTGCGACGATAGGAGTTCACAGGGTTTCAAACTATCTGCGTATCGCCGGGTAAGTTACCCTAGCCCACGGTCTTACATTTCTTTTAGCTCGAGTTCGATTCCTGAATATCGTTTCTCTTTATGCCAGGAGTTTATTCTGCTCCGTTATGGCTTACACGAGCTGTGAAGCTCTCGGCAGGGGCATTTATGTTACTGAGGGTTTTGATTCATTTTGTTAAATCCTGGGTAGTTTATAATCTAGGTCAGGGACTGGTCACATGAACTTACTCAAGCCTCCTCGAGGACCCGAGTATGATAATGAGCTTTCTTCTGTTTTTAACGAGATGTAGCCGGTCGGCAGACTTATTTATTCTTACATTGCTTGTACTTTTGGTTCGGGTGTATTATTTGATTCCAGGGACTTATACTGTAATGCACTCTGTTATTTATATGAATTTTAACTCTTTACATTGCATTGTCTGTTAATATTAATGCATCTGGAATTTGCGCGGTCTATTAATGCGCTTTCCTGGTTATTCATCTTGTTGCATGGTTTTCTCACGAGGGTTATACAATGTTTAGCATTCGCTGCCTTGTATTGCATAAATACTTCTGTTTTCCCGTTGAGAAATGTTCCAAAGCATTGCGGTCCTGAATATAAATGTCAGTTGTGGTTATAGTTATTTTATCCGTCGAGGTATCGATTTCTTTTACGAAATATTCCGTAGGTTTTTTGCGCCTGATATATGCATATCTATATTGATGACTTCTTTACCACAGAGATCTGTTCGCGGCTTTATCATTCATATTTGTATATTCTTTTCCTTGGGTTATATAAAGAGTTCCGTTGATAGTTTATCTGCAATGGATATTTTTGTGGTTCTCTCTCTATATCTATATATATATATTTACAGGTCGTCTGCATTTTCCATGATCATTATAATAGATTTCCCGCCTCGGGTCACTTAATGTTTTCAGTTAAATCTCTTTGTTTTCGCATCTGTACAATGTTAAGCCCAGTTACTTGTGCCCTCGTGGTATGAGCACTGGAAGCATTATAAGGCCAGTAAACCCCTCGGGCTTTACGACTTACAGTACAGTTCTTTTAATGTTGCTATATGTGTTAGTTTGCAAGTTACAATGAAATCTTGTTTCCCTCTTACCGAACTCTCTGTTTTTCACTGTCTTATATATTGCTTGTATGGAATAGTAGTATTTTGTACTTTACTTGACCATGTTTCTACAGTTTTGACATATACAGCGTGATTTCTACTTTGTTTATATTCAATATAGTACTGGTTATTCTCGGTGTTATCCTCTGAGTTTGTCCAATGGTTACTCTAACTGAGGAATACCCTACCAGACTTAACCAATAAGAAGAGATAAACGAACTACCCGGTTCCCTTATATTATTCTCTTATTTACAGTTAGCAATAGCCCTTACATATTTGTAATTAATTCTCATTTACAGTTAACAATAACCCTCACAGATTTACAATGAATTCTCATTTACAGTTAACAATAACCATTACAGATTTAAAAAGAATTCCTAAATAAATACTGTAATCATATTGTACTTACCTGTACTGTGCTTTCTTTAGTTTCTGATCCTTTCCAAACTGGAGAAACTCATTTAAAGCTTGTTATCCTCCCAACCACGAGATCAGTCATTCAGACCTGATTCTCTCCCCCAAGCTCACTTGCAGGCCACTGCCTTCAGCAAGGTGATGCACGCTAATAGCGGTGCAGAATAACGCACAGCAGTGCTGGTACCATCTGGTCCTCACCAGACATAGTACTCCTTTCTCTTGTTTCTGTCCTCCTTCTCCTTTCTCCTGTCTGTTCCTTAACCGCCCAGGTCTTTTCCCTTTTTCCATTTCTATGGAAAGGAAAAAGTAGTTAGGGCTGTCCCTTGTTTGCTGGCAACCATTTCTTTTAATTAGACAAGAGGAAGTAAATAACTTTTCTCATAAAGCTATTTACAATATTATCTAATCCATAATTTGAACTAATAACATTTCAACATTAATAAAGTAATAATTCCAGTTTTCATATTTACCTAGCATGGTAATTTAGAAAATTATTCATATAACTGTTTGGTCATTACATCTCCTCCCCCTGAGATTGGACACCGTCTCGGTGTCTTACAGTCATGAACAGGTCTGGATATGTTTTCTTCATCAATTCTTGGTCTTCCCAAGTGGCCTCCTCGGGCCCAAAATGTCGCCATTGTACGTTAACTTGGGTAATAACTCGTTTCCGCAGCTGCACTTCTCTCTGGTCGAGAATGCTCAGCGGCTCGACCAGTACTTCTCCTTCCGGTTTGACCTGCATTACACAATTTCCGAATTAGTTTCCTTTCAAATGGAATTCTTGCTGAACTTTTATTATAACAATAACCCCACTTGTATATCCTGCCATCGGATTACATGCTTAGGGTCATACACATACTTCTTTAGGACTGAAACATGGAATACGTTATGGACCCGGATGTGACTTGGCAAAGCCAGCTGGTATGCCACCGGTCCGACCCTTGCCAAAATCTGAAAGGGTCCACAATATCTGGGCACTAATTTAGCGCAACCAGCCCACTGCAAGGTACTTCTCTTGGCTTGAATCTGAATATACACATGATCCCCAACCTGGAACTCCTTAAATCTTCTTTTTCGATCGGCGAAATTCCTTTGTCTATCCTGAGCCGCCTTCAAATTAACACGCACTCTCTTTACCATGTCTTCCATCTCTTTAAGCATTTCAGGTCCTAAACTTAATTTATCCTCAGGTCCTCCCCAGCTGGAGGGTGTACGGCATTTTCATCCGTACATAACCTCAAATGGACTCATTTGCGTTAAGGTGACAGTGTCTTCCAAAAAGCCGATGTGAATTTCACATCCCGATCGGAGATTATTGTTTTTGGAAGACCATGCAATCTGAATACATTCTGCATAAAAATGTGGGCGATTTGTGCAGCTCTGTATGTAGATTGCACTGGTATGAAATGTGCAGCCTTACTTAATTTGTCCACTACTACCATAATGGAATCATTGTTTTTCTTTGTTCTAGGTAATCCTGTAATAAAATCCATGGAGATGATTTCCCATTTCCATTCTGGAATGGGCAAGGGTTGCAATAGTCCTGCTGGATGCTGATGTTCGGCTTTAATTTGCTGACATTCTAAGCACCATGCCAAGTATTCCACATTATTCCTCTTCATTCCTGGCCAGAAATATTCCTTCCGGATTGCTGTTATCATCTTTTGATAACCCGGGTGACCAGCATAATGGCTGATGTGGAACTCGTCCATGATCAGATTTTTAATTTTGCTTTGATTGGGCACATATATCCTTTGCTTGAAGTAGATTAATCCAGCATCATCTATCGTATATTCTTGTTGACTGTCCCCTCTAACAGATTGCTGTATTTGCTGTTTTAACTGCTGATATTCTGCTTATTGGTCTGAAATTTCTTTTATTATGTCTAGAAAGGAGTTTTTCCATCCACTAATGGAAACTTCATACAAACTTTGTATTTTCCTGCTTAAAGCGTCTGCCACTCTGTTTGCTTTCCCTTGCAAATGTTTTATATCAAAGTCGAAACCGCTTAGAAAGTCCATCCACAATGCTTGCCTTGCGTTTAAAGTAGGCTAGCTGAAATAGTTGGTCAAACTATGGTGGTCGGTGAGCAGCAGAAATTTCCTGCCCATAAGATAATGCCGCCACATCTTCAGAGCATGTATAACAGCAGCCAGTTCCAAGTCATAGGTGGAATATCTCTGTTCATGTTCTTTTAATTTACGTGATTCATAAGCAATCACCCTACCTTCTTGCATTAAGACTCCTCCCAATCCTTCCTTACTTGCATCTGTGCAGACCACATAATCCTTATTAGGATCTGCTATACTTAGAATAGGTGCCATGGTGAGCAGATGCTTCAGTTGCTCAAAACTTTTCTGGAAATTTGGGGTCCAATGGAATGACTTTCCTTTCTTCTGTAATGAGGTAATGGGGAAAGCTACTTTTGAGAAACCTTCCACGAATCTCCTATAATAACCAGCCAATCCCATGAAAGATAGGACGTCCGCTACATCTTTTGGCATAGGCCGGTCCATTATGGCCTTTATCTTTTCCGGATCTACTGCAATTCCCTCCTTTGTGATCACGTGACACAAATATTGGATCTCCTCCTTGAAGAAGTCACACTTACTAAATTTTGCGTACAACTGGTGCTCTCGAAGGGTCTGTAATACCATTCGAAGATGTTCATAATGTTCTTCGATTGTACGTGAATAGATTAATATGTCATCAATGAATATCAGCACAAACTGATCCAGGTATGGATGGAAAATGTTGTTCATTAAACACATGAAAGTTGCAGGGGCGTTGGTTAGCCCAAATGGCAAAACCACAAATTCGTAGTGTCCATACCTTGTTCTAAAGGTTGTTTTAGCGATGTCCTCGTCTTTAATTCGGATTTGATAATATCCTGATCGCAAATCGATCTTGGAGAACACTGTTGCGCCTTTCACTTGATCGAACAATTCATCGATCCGGGGTAAGGGATACTTATTTTTGATGGTCAACTTATTCAATTGTCTGTAATTGATACACATCTGGAGAGTACCATCCTTCTTCTTGACAAATAAAACTGGAGCTCCCCATGGAGACACACTAGGGCGAATGTACTCCTTGTCTAATAACTCCTGCAACTGCATTTTCAATTCTGTCAGTTCAGGTATACTCATTCTGTAGGGTGCTCGTGATACTGGTGCAGCCCCGGGTACCAGCTCAATGGTAAAATCTATATTTCTTCGCGGCGGTAGTCCAGGAATTTCCTCTGGAAATACATCTGTAAATTCTTGTATTATAGGAATACTGTTCAAAGAAGCTGATTTATCCTTGGAATTCGCATATCCCACTTGAATGGCGTAGACTTGACACCCCTTCCGTATGCATTTTATTAGTTGGTTTGCAGTTATCGGGCGAACTTGCACTGGTTGCTTAATTCCTTGCATTTCTTTCCTGTTCCCTTGCTGATCTCTATAGTAAATAACTTTGGTTTTGCAATCAACTAATGACCAGTGTTTTTCTAACCAGTCCATACCGATTAGGATGTCATAGGAGCCGAGAGGGAGTACGTTCAGATCAGCTGTCACTGGCTGGTCTGCTATGGTAAATGAACAATCGTTGAATTTGGCTGTTACCCGTCGCTTGGCTCCAGTAGCTAGTTGCACTAGCCAAGGATTTTTAAATTTAACAGATTGTAAACTACATTGTTCCACTATCTTTGGGCTCACATAGCTTAACGTAGCCCCAGGGTCAATTAAAATAGATATGGTAAGGTTTGAGATTTTACCTTCGAATTCAACCATGGTTGGCTGATATTCTGCCTGACGGTCTTCCAGAGCCGCATTAATCCTGGGTACACTGCGACCAACCTCGCCCACTGTTGAAGCTTCATGAATTTGGGATAATTGTTCAGTTCCTTTCCGCTGTGGACAATTTTTAATGTAGTGAGGTCCCCCACAACCCCAGCACTGCACCGGGGGTCTTACTGTACCTTCACTGTCCAACCTTGGTTGTTGTTCGGTGACCTTGGACTCATTTGTAGTTCTAAACTTAGATGCAGTTCTTGGTGCAAATCTGCTGTTTGCTCCTTTGCCATTTCCCTTACTTCCATTGCTGCGATTCCCTTTGTTGTTTCCAATTGTCTTAAAACCTCTCTTCTCATTCCATTTCCTGTTAACAGTTTCCCCTTTCTGTTTACTTTGTTGATAACAAATTCTAGCTTTGCGGATTACTTCGTCCATTGACTTTGGATTGTCAAACTCAATCATCTCTCGCATATATGGTGGCAAACTGCTAACAAATCGTTGGACCTTTGCCTTTTCTTCCCTTATATATGGCACGTAACAAAGTAAGGAAGTAAAGCGAGTGATGAATTCGTCCATTGTCTGCTGTCCTAATCGCAAATCATGGAACTCTCTCACCTTTTCATCATAGAAGCATTCCGTTAAATATCGCTCCTTAAAGAACCTTTGAAAACTGTCCCATGTAATATTCTGTTCGGTGACCCCTTTTACTATCTTCACCTCCTCCCACCATAAGGTGGCCTTCCCTTGTAATTGAAAAATAGCCAGTCGTGCTTTAAGGTTGTTATCATACTCATAAAGCTGAAAATACTTGTTCATATTAATGATCCAGGCTTCAGCCGCTTCTTCTTGTTCTCCATCAAAATGTGGTGGTTTAATTTTGCGGAATTCTCCGTGTAATTCTACCTTTTGTCTTTTTGAGGTTTGCTGGTCAAATACATTATCGGAGCGTTCCTCTCGTTCTTCTGATCCTTCGAGAGGTATGTGATGGTTCTGTTCTTCAGACATCCTTTGCTGTTCTGCACTAGGATTAACTGGTAATTGATTTTGTCTGTCAGACAAACTCTTCAAGATTCTTTCTTGTTCCATCGTTAACCGAGCATTGTCCTCCCGTAGTCGAGCCATCTCGTTCTTCAGTTCTTGCACCGTCTCGAGGATTGCCTGATTCGTAACTCTGGCTTCTTCCCCAAGTTGCACCCACAGTTCTGGGTTATTTTCTGGACTGGGGACACCCTGCCCCATTACAGGTCGTCGTGTTGTGTTATCTGCTCTCCTCATGTCTCCGTCTTCAAAACCTGGATCCTGTACTTCATTGCAACAACAGAAAGCAACATTCAAGAGTATTATCGGTAATGATTGTTTGTTACTTATTTAATACAGTGTCCTTGTCTGTTATTGCTGTTCTACCCAGAGGCCACAGTGCTGTATCTGGGCTCTGATGCCATATGTCACTACCCTTACACAGTAAACCAAAAATTTTTTTTTACTTACAAAGCGTACCAACCTTCATATTACATTTAACTACTTACTTGAGGTATTAATATCACATGCGTTATTATAATGTGTTAATAGTTTATATGTTAATATACGGTGGCGATATGTTCTACATTGTTTACACCATGAGTTGGTGGAACGGCCATGTCACCTTGGCGTTCCCGCTACCACCTGTCCATCGAACTTTAATGCTAATTGCTCCGACTGATACTTGCTAATCTGGAGAGCGATCCACCTACAGTCCGGACGGGGACAGCTGGTCTCCTCGCAATCCCCTCTGATACGATTCCTAGTTAATGAACTGCGGTAGCTGGTGGCAGTAAATGCCACAGCTAAGCCTGCAACAACCTCGGGTTCAGACATGTAATGAACGCCCAGGATTTGAAGTCTGGAATCTACGGTGGTAAATGGTTTATGTTGATTGAAAAGGGCTTACCTAGGGTTTGGGTCTGTCATTTGCAAGGATGGCTTGCGAGGAAGCGCTCTCCCGATGATGGGTTCTCTGTCGATTCTACCATGGCATACCTGGATCTGCTCCGGGTACCGCCTAAACAATCCGCTGCCTTCACTGGAATGACGGCCCACTTTGGTCGAGGAGGATACCGATGCTTCTCTGCGTTGGAATGGTAGAGTTTTCATTCTACACCAGGTGACTGTTGTCTTTTAAGCATATCTAAGTTTTTCTCACTGTCCTTTGTTTGCGACGATGTGATTAATTTATTGGTGCGATGTGTGTCTGTCCAGGATACCAGGCGTGAAGATCTGCGGCGATGTAGTTCACAGGGTTTCAACCATCTGCGAATTGCCGGGTAAGTTACCCTAGCCCACGGTCTTATATTTCGTTTAGCTCGAGTTCGATTCCTGAATATCATTTCTTTTCATGCCAGGAGTTTGTTCTGCTACGTTATGGCTTACACGAGCTGTGAAGCTCTCGGCAGGGGCATTTATGTTACTGAGGGTTTTGATTCATTTTGTTAAATCCTGGGTAGTTTTTAATCTAGGTCAGGGACTATCACATGGACTTACTCGAGCCTCCTCGAGGACCTGAGTATGATATCTTCTGTCTTAAACGAATGTAGCCGGTCGGCAGACTTATTTATTCTTACATTGCTGGTACTTTTGGTTCGGGTGTATTATTTGATTCCAGGGACTTATACTGTAATGCACTCTGTTATTTATATAAATTTTACTCTTTATCTTGCATTGTCTGTTAATATTAATGCATCTGTAATTTGCGCGGTCTATTAATGCGCTCCCTGGTTATTCATCTTGTTGCACGGTTTTTCTCACGAGGGTTATACAATGTTTAGCATTCGCTGCCTTGTATTGCATAAATACTTCTGTTTTTCCATAGAGAAATGTTCCAAGCATTGCAGTCCTAAATATAAATGTCAGATGTGGTTACAGTTACTTTATCCGTCGAGGTATCAATTTGCTTTTACGGAATATTTTGTAGGTTCTTGCGCTTGATATATGCATATCTATGTGATGACTTCTTTACCCCAGAAAATCTGTTCGTGGTTTTATAATTCATATATGTATATTCTTTTCCTCTGATTATATACAGGGTTCCGCTGATAGTTTATCTGCAATGGATACTTTTGTGGTTCTCTGCATATATATATATATATATATATATTTACAGGTCGTCTGCTTTTTCCAAGATCATTATACTAGATTTTCCGCCTCGGGTCACTTAATGTTTTCAGTTAAATCTCTTTGTTTTCGCATCTGTACCATGCTAAGTCCAGTTACTTATGCCCTCGTGGTATGAGTGCTAGAAGCCATATAAGGCCAGTAAACCCTTCGGGCTTTACGACTTACAGTACAGTTCTTTAATGTTGCTATATGTATTAGTTTGCAAGTTACAATGAAATCTTGTTTCCATCTTACCGAACTCCCTGTTGTTCGCTGTCTTATATATTACTTGTATTACTTAACCATATTTCTACGGTTTTGACATATACAGTGTGATTTCTACTTTGTTCATATTCAATTTAGTACTGGTTACTCTCGGTGTTATCCTCTGAGTTTTTCCAATAGTTACTCTAACTGAGGAATACCCTACCAGACTTAATCAATAAGAAGAGATAAACGAACTATCCAGTTCCCTTATATTATTCTCTTATTTACCATTAGCAATAGCCTTACAGATTTGTAATTAACTCTTAATACAGTTAATAATAACCCTTGCAGATTTACAATGAATTCTCATTTACAGTTAATGATAACCCTCACAGATTTAAAATGAACTCTCATCTATAGTTAATAATAACCCTTACAGATTTAAAAACAATTCCTAAATAAATACTGTAATCATATTGTACTTACCTGTACATTGCTTTCTTTAGTTTCTGATCCTTTCCAAACTGGAGAAACTCATTTAAAGCTTGTTATCCTCCCAACCACGAGATCATTCATTCAGACCTGATTCTCTCCCCCAAGCTCACTTGCAGGCCACTGCCTTCAGCAAGGTGATGCACGCTAATAGCGGTGCAGAATAACGCACAGCAGTACTGGTACCATCTGGTCCTCATCAGACATAGTACTCCTTTCTCTAGTTCTTGTCCTCCTACTTTCTCCTATCTATTCCCTAACAGCCCAGGTCCTTTTTCCATTTCTATGGAAAAGAAAAAGTAGTTAGGGCTGCCCCTTGTTTGCTGGCAACCGTTTCTTTTATTTAGACAAGAGGAAGTAAATAACTTTTTTCATAAAGCTATTTACAATATTATTTAATCCATCATTTGAACTAATAACGTTTCAACATTAATAAAGTAATAATTCCGGTTTTCCTATTTACCTAGCATGGTAATTTAGAAAATTATTCATATAACTGTTTGGTCATTACACTATGTCAATATTAGAGAAAACATCATATATCATAGATGATGATCGTGGGTAGAGTTGTCAAATTCACCATGGTAATGTTTTCTGCAAAGATTGAGTTTAGTCATGAGTGACTATATGCACATATTTTGCGATCTAGCTACATGGAATGTGGAAATGTTGGAAGGGTTAAAACTAATTTTTGGGGGGTCTATAATCTCATTGAAATTGACATTTGTTTATTCCATTCCACAAAAATATGAAAATGCACTTGAAAACAAATTCTCTATGAAGTAATCCATTTTCACTTCATGTTATATGAAAGGTATTAAGCACAGTATGGATGAAAGCGTCGAATTAGTCACATGAAAGATTAGTGTATCTTATACATTCATATTTCAATAGCTCAATATTGTAATATTGGGTGAAGTAATTATATGATTACAATGCTGAAAATCCAAGGAGGTCACGTCTTAATTTTAATTAGTTTTAATCTTTTATTAAAGGATCCCTTTACTTATGTTTTGACATTGTGCATGAGACTTGATGACTCTCAATAAGTTTGGTGACCTTAATTAACATAGTTACATCACTAAACTTATTATAGATGGTCGTGAGGCCATACAAAACCATGTAGTTGAGAAGTATTCTTATCTTGGAAGCCAATGATCCAAAGGAAGTATGTGAAGCTCGAAAACATTGTAAACTCAACAATCTACACAATTAAGATTTCATCTATAGTTGGTTCCTTCAATTAAATGATTTTAAATACAAAATTGTAGTTTTGTTAGTTGTTTGGTTAATGCTTGGTGAGGCAAAGAATTATAAAAATTTCCAAAGTTGTATAATTCCCCAATTTAAACATAAATTTTAGATTATGGAACTATAATATTACGACATGTTATGTAACCTTCAAGGTTTAAATGTCTTTTTACTTAACTCTTCATTGACACTTCTTATTAATGGAAAAAAAATAATGGTGTATTAACTTATTCTATAGGATAGTTCTAACCTACCAATGGCTTAAGTGTTTTGTAACATAATAGGTAGGCATATAATTTGCTTGGCTCTTTAAGATAATGCTTCATAACACTTTCTCTCTTCAGTATTGAAATTACAACGCTTGAAAGTGAAGCATTATTTCTTTAGAATATAAATACTACAAGGAAAAGCATTTTACTAAAGAACAACTAAACGCTACTGAAATAAAACTACTTGAAAGTGAATTGAACATTATAACAACCACTTCCACCAACCACAAGATCATGGTATGCTGCTAGAATGGTTTAATGAAAAATAAATAAATATTACAACTATTGAAATAAACCTGAATAACCTCTCAACCTCTTAACAACATAAGATGACGGTCTAATCAAATATAACACACCACAACTAAATAAAAATGAAAATGAAAAATGTACATAAGAAGCTCTATTCACTAGCATTATTTTCAAGTGGGCCTTATCTTGAACAAAATTAATGAGCCTAGATAAAAGATCCTAGGTCAACACAAAACAACAATAACTTTATCGCATCAGTAAACACTTTAAATTATAATCACTTTAAATTATAATCTCTCGTCTACAACTTATGTTCTACCAACCATGATTTTATGCAATTCAGAATCTACTCTAAATCAAACTATAGACATGTATGTGTAATAAATGAGCCCTAGATCCCTTATGACTTCTACGAAGTCCCAAAGCTTGGCACAACAAACCTTACCTCTAAAATCACTAGTTTCCTCAAACTAGAAATATATCATTTTGGAAGGATATTTGGGAAACCAATTCTAGGGAACACAGTTCTCCTTCATTGGCTAAATCAATGGAATTTTGTAGAGGTTCTATAGGGCCAACTTCCTCCTTGATTTACCAATTTGTTGGGTGCTTGTGGATAGTATATCCATTCCTTTTACTCATGTTGGAGAACTACTAAAAGCTATTTTTCACATGACTATGGTCTTCTTGGTTAGGATTTAGTAGTGGGTCAATTTTATACTCTCTACTTTTCTAGTGAATGCTTCTATTTGTCATCTAGGTTCTTTTCTAACCTCATGAGTGTATAAATTTTTCAAGATAGAAGGGATTGAATATCCCACTCATCTCCTTTCAATTTGTAACTTGGATAGATGTTGGTGAAAGGAACTAAATGCTAATGAGACAATTATATAATGAATCTATAGTAATAACACCTCATATTCAATATAATGTTTTCCAATTATTTCTTTTAAGATAACAATGAATGAAATCCTTAATTGATGTGACACGAATGATGGAGCTTTGCAACACCTTCTCAGCTTTTGTTACTAACCCTGTTTAACCTTCGAAGGCACCCATAGCGGTCACCCCAGTCAGCCTCCTGCACCGGTCCTAGCCTACACCTGTCGTTTTCAGTGTCTTAGCATGGAGGGAATGGAACTCGATGTGGTGGACTATTCGCTGGATCCATTCCCTAATCAAGTCATTTTCCAAAACCCTATTTAGAAACTAGCCACTGTTACATCTTCCTCGTCCTGCTCGCAAATGACACCAGTTGTCTCCCTACCTAGGCATATGGATAGCTCCCCCCACATCGGTTCCCTCTCCATCGACTCTCTCAGCCTCGAATACATGCCTTTGTCTCCCTCAACCCTCAACCTCCTCACCTCATGCTCATCTCTACTCTTTGACCCCACACATCCCTTTGACCTCTGTTATGCTCTGAACCCTAACCCTAGCTCTCGACCTACTCTGGAATTAGCCACTCTTTCGCAGAAAGAAGAAAACCTACAAGGAATAGGCGGTGTTACATAGGAATTTGCTATCCCATCAGGATGTTTCAACACCCCTGTTGTTAGGGTTAGGATGACAGAGCCCTCCTCAGCAACAAGCACTTCAACTGACCCTCTGCAAGCCCACCCTACTATGCCTCAAACAGGGAAAAAGAAATCCAAGTGAATCAGAAAATCTGGGAAAGATTTTACTGTCAAATTTGGCGAAGGCCTCACCATGGGGGATATTGTCGACAGTGTAATCAAGGTACTGGTGGGCAGGGTTCGAGGTAGAACCTACACAATGGATCGATTAGGGGAATGGGTGAAAGAGATTTGGGGGCAGATTTTCCTACAGCTACCAGAGGTTCAAACCCTACCTCGGAGATGGTTTGCGCTTCGATTTTCACACAAAGAATACACAAATATGGATTTGGCCCGATTTTTGCATATTGAGATGGTGCCGGTTTTACTCAAACGATGGAGCCCTCTGTTAGACCCTGAGAGAGAGCAGATCAAAGCAAGGCCTCTATGGGTGAGGCTTCCAGGATTACCTCTGCAGTATTGGTTAGAAGAGGTGTTTATCAAAATTGACAACACCCTAGGTGCGTTCCTGGACTATGACAAGTCCATTGTCCAATCCAAAAGTCATTCACTATCTCGTATATTAGTGCACCTAGACACTCGAGAGGGATTGAAAGAAAGGATTACTCTACAGTGGAGGAATTTCACCTGGGTATAGTTCCTGGATTACGAGGGAGTGCCATTTAGATGTCGCAGATGCCACAAGGTTGGGCATCTATTCAAAGAGTGCCCTCTAGTAGTGAAAGCCCAGGAGATAGCAACAGTGCAAGAAATAGGCAACAAGTCCATTGTCCAATCCAAAAATCATTCACTATCCCGTATATTAGTGCACCTAGACACTCGGGAGGGATTGAAAGAAAGGATTACTCTACAGTGGAGGAATTTCACCTGGGTATAGATCCTAGATTACGAGGGAGTGCCATTTAGATGTCGTAGATGCCACAAGGTTGGGTATCTATTCAAAGAGTGCCCTTTGGTAGTGAAAGCCCAAGAGATAGCAGCATCGCAAGAAATAGGCAATGACAAAGGCACTCCTGTCATCAGCAGGAAGCAAACATAGATTGGCTTAGAACCTCCCTGCAAGATGACCCCGTCCAAGCCGGTGTAGCATGAAGCTGGAACTTCTACAGGTCCACCATCCCCTCCACTGACTCGAGCTCGAGCAACAACAAAATTAGCTCAATCAGCGGGAACTTATCTTCCCTCTTCCCCTTATCTATCTTATGTTAATGCATCTAATGCACAGCATATGCATTCTGCATCGATTTCTCACGATATCATCTCCCCTGCTTCCATCACCCGCTCCCCTCTCTCCCATAATTTGGTCAATTCTACCACCCCTCCCACCACCCACCCCGTGATTTCCACCGCTCTTCCCTCATCCCCCCTAGTACCCCCTCTCACCTATCACCTTTGTACCGTGAACACCTTTTGGGGACCCTCTCTTTTACACAAGACTTGGCTTGAATCTACCTACATCCTCAGCTAAACCACCAAGAGGGTGCAAATAATACCTCACCCACGCCATCCTCCATGTTGGGGAAGAGGTTATCTTGGGTAGACAATTTTCACTAGATTGGGTTCTTAGAGCAAAGCAAACCCTAAACATGGTTCCCCCATGAAATGCATATCCTTTAACTGTAGGGACTTGGCTAGTTCTCCCAAAAAACTAGCCCTCTGTAGACTTTTCACTGCGGAACCGATTGATTTAATTCTCGAGTTAAATTGAGGCTTCTGTGATCCATAATAGTTGAAAGAATAACTTCTGCGTAAATCACATGTAGACAGACATTTGTCGACTCGTTTCTGATCTGGATTTAAATAGGAACGCAATAAAATACAGAGATAACCATATACACCAAGATGCAGCGGAAATAATACTTCATTTCATTAATGGAAAATACTGAAATATGCTTACAACTGGAAATAGAAATAAACCAGCTAGGGCGATGGTAGCTTATCTCTGAGAAGAGATGTGTGGCTACATACCTTTGAACTCTGTTACAATGAGGCTCGAAGGCCTATTTATTGTTGAGAAACAATGGAAAAACCCTTCACATTCCAAAACCTAACCCTGGAAGATGAAATGCCAACTTGTGGGCCCCGTTTTTGGGTAAGTTGGTACATCAACTTCCCGAGGTCGCGAATTGGTCGTCTTATCTCCATTTGACGTGCATGATAGCCCATTGGAAAGATCTCTCCGAGTACTACGACAGAAAAGACGATTTTTAGATAGAAAAAATGCTGGCGGTAGATTTCCCAAAAAACGTCGTTTAGGGCCTCAAAACGGCTCCGGAAGTTTAGGACCCGAAAAACTACTAAAAATAGTAAATTGTGCTATAATTAAGGTAACTGAAAAAAACTGCACGAAGCACTAGAGGGGATCCAAGTGGAATTAGCAGGTGGTCACCAATATCCACCTGGATCATTCCTCCCCCCTTAGGAAGCAATGGTCCCCATTACGTTGAGTTCCTCCACCTGCTGAACTTGTCCTGCAATCTCTGATGTGTCCAGTAATGGTGGGAAGCATGGTCGACGATGGTCCACATTGAACACTTGGCGTAGGCGAAGGAATGGAGGAATGATGTGCGCCAAAGCATTGTTTCCCGTAGCCTTGGTACTGGTGTAAGGACCATGTCGGAGTGGTCTAAGCTTCTGATGGGTTCTGGTAAGGCGTTCTTTCTGTCGATGCAACCAGACTTTGTTGCCCACCTGAAACTTGTGTGGTACCCCTATGTGCGAGGAGAAGTTGTTCCTGTGTTCTGTCATGACCGTATCCCTTTGTTGCTGCTGCTGCGTGGAGGAACCCTTTGCGGTGGTCATGGATGTAGCAACGATCTTCC
>APFE030839338.1:10247-28016 GCA_000404065.3 Pinus taeda
GGTCTATAAATACTACTAAGCTAAAAAGATCTATGAAACAAAATCCTACTAAATTGGTATCAGTAAATGCGGTCTATCTCTCAGGGGCGATCTGGCAGTCAGCGAAGTGAGTCATGCCTCAGCTTGTTTGCCCTTAAACCTAAGCTGGCTTATTGCAAGCATTGGTTCTACTTATGGCGGTTTTTTGAGGCGCAAATTGAATTGGGTGGCGAAGGTGGCATCCTGAATGTCGGGTATAATATACCCGACAGCATCTGTTAGGCACTTCAAGGCGTCTCTTTGGCCGTATGGCTTGATTAAGAAGAACCAATAAGCATCCCACGTCAAACTGTTGATTCCAGCGATCAATGTTGCATTTTTCTCCAGCTCCGGATAGTATGAGTGCTCCAACATATTTGACATTGTTAATTGACCTGGAGTGCATTGGGAAATTATATTAGATAAATAAAGTGTATTATTTACTAATTCAACCAAATTTCCACTGATTGTCTTGCATTTGGAAATTTCTCTTTCTACCTTCATTAGTTGCGATTGTCATTCTGTGAATAATATCTCTTTGTGCGATTCCAGAATTCTCGGTAGATTAGTTGCCCGGCCTATATCAAAATCCTGCCATTCTATAAAGTTTGTCAGTGTTTCTTTGGCCTGATCCAAATCGGTCCTTGATTTTTCTACCTTTTCGCTTATGGATGCTACCAACTTGCACAATGGTTCTGCTTGTGTAATCTGTTGACATAGTAGCTTAACCTAATTAATCAATGCCTTATTTAACTGGAGCGCTTCTGCTTTGAATTCATCTATCTGAGGGAGCTTTTTCATTTGCTCAATTTGAGTGGTCAATTGAGCGATTTGCTCATCTTTTACTTTCATTGTTCCCTCAGTTGATATTCTTAACTGCTCCAGTGCCGCCGATAGCTCCTTTTGCCTTTGGATTGTGCCTTCATCAATTCTCTGCTTTTTCTCTTGTAATTGCTTGGTCAGCTGATTATTGTTCTGTTGCTGCACTAGCAATTCTTTCTCCGCCTGCTCTGCCTTCTGCTGAACTTCTGATAGTCTCGCCTGTAGCGACGAGATGTCCTGATCCTTGGTCTTCAACAAACTACTTACCTCCGATGCTTTATCAATGGTTGCCACTAAATAAGCTCCAACAAATTGTGATAGCTTGGTTAAGTCATCGGAGGGGTCGAATTCCTCTTTCCATACAAAATTGCCCGTTACTGTTAATTTAGGGAATGGGGAAGGTTGATCAGCTCTTCTCCTTTTCCTCTGTCGCTTTACAACAGATTTATGTTTAGGGTTGTAAAATACATCTAAAGGGGGAATCTCTTCAATTTGCAAAACGATTTCTCCCGTTGGATCTTTAGGAATTCTCTCTAGTTCTTTTGTTTTGGGTAGGCCACTGGTTTCGCCCGAAACTGGTTTCGATGTCGTTTCCTGTGTATCACCTTCTTTAGAAACCTCATCATCTTTCGAGCACTCTAGATTATCGATAATTGTACTGAATTGCTTCCATTGCTAGAGAAAATTCGGAACAACTAATATATCATTGTTATTCTTAGAGCTTCTCTCTTCTTGGGTCTTCGCCTGGGTTTCTTGTTATCGCTGCACATTTTCCTGGGTCACCTCATGCCTCTGGCTATGCGCTTCCTCCTGCTGCTTTGATGTAGTAGGAGGTGGTGTATTATCTCGCTGCTCAGACTCGCTTGACCTGGTTGTTGTTGGAACAGTCACTAACAGGTCTAGAGGCAGAGTTTGCAACCTCTGGTCTCTAATTCTGTTAAATTCTACTAGTCCTTCATCATTATACACATTTCTGGCAAGCGGCTTGACTTGATATAGCGATTCGGCCGACGCGAACAAATCCTTGAATTTGTCTTCTTTGTGCTCGACCTTGGCCAATTTGGCCTGGTCGAGCACATTGTAAGCGATCTTCCTTGGATCATACTGCCTACTTGGCAGAGTAGCTAGAGTGAGCAAATTCATTTTCCCAGCTTCCTTCTCTGCATGCTTGATCTCATGCAAGGTATAAATTCTAATTCGTAATGGAAAAGAGGGCCAAACATGTTTTTTAGCTCTTTTCAGGGTCTGAGTAACCCCTTCAGCACTGATTTGATAAGCTACTTCCCTGGCAAGTAGCTTATCGGGGATGTAAAGTGGTAGCACATGTGGCCTGGCCTGACTGCCAAAAACTCTGATGTAGGTGAATTTCTCCTCCCCAAACCAACTTGCTACTGCAGTCAAATCTACCCCTGCTTGCTCAGGAATCATCGGGGCAGGCTTATTAAAAATAGAATAATGAATTGGCAACATAAAATCGTTGCAGATTTGGTACATGTGGTGCTTATAACTAGTCTTCCATAGTTTTTGATAATATATGTGAATGCGTGTGGGGTCTTGCGACGTCCACCTCCATCCCAGCACAGGAAACTCAGAATTAAAACACAACACATCCATAACATAGGCACTGTAATAAAATGGCGGAATAACCCTCTTTGTGACACGATAGTCAGACCTGAGATCGAGGATGGCTTTGGCTAACTTGTCGGATAATATAACCGCCCAATCCATAATTTCTCCACTACATGCTGCCTCCATTAGGGGAACCATTTCTATGGTGAAATTGGCAGAGTCATGCAATCCCCATAACCTACACATCATAATTCCAGCATAGTAGTAAGGAGAACATAGGGAGTCAACTGAGTACTTACCCGAGGTTTCATGCTTGTGTTTCGCTGGATTATGTCTCCAGCCTCGAATTGGTTCAGACTCGGTCTCGTTCTCTGCTCGAAATTTCTCCAAAAATGCAGCATTATATTTCTTCTCTTCTTGCAGTAGCTGATACATTAGCCTTTGGTCTTCGGCTCGAAACGAACCGAAAATCCTCCCGTCCGCAGTGTTAAACAATCTGTTGATAATTGGGAGCTCTTGGATTGCCCACCTTACCACATCCGTGTAATGAAGAATTTTCTCCCGAGCCGCTATTATGTGCAGAAAGGAGTCGGCCAAGTCTTTTAAATTGGCATCAGATTTGCTGGTATTATCACATGAAATTTCTATTCCGGTCACCTTTGGCCCTTCTGCTTCAATCAAATTATAAGTCCATTGCCAAGTGGTCCTGGTGAGTCCTAAGCATGTTGTATCTGATATAAGCCCTTTGTTCTTTCCACTTGGATCAGCGACAGCTTGCCCTGCGGCTGGCGGAGCAGTAGGCATTGTAGTCTTCTTAGATTTCTTTCCCATTCCACTTTCTTCTGTTTCTATGGAAGAATTCTGCACAGAGTGAAAGATAGGCGTAACACAGGCAACAATAACATTAATTGAAAAGCATGAAGTATATATATCTAGGTGCATTCATAGCGATCAATCGACTTAAGGCAGCCTTAGGATCAAATCCATGGATAGATCTCAAGCCTATTATTCTCATTAAATGGTCGTTACAGCCTGTCAATCTCATTAATTCTAGTTGCTTCGATTAATGGCCGAATGATTTATTTGAAGCATGCTTTGGGTGATTTGGTGGTTTGAACGCGGATGAGCGGCTTTCCAAAGGATATGGCCTTAATTACGAATAAATCATATTAAACTGCCTTTATGACTGTTACTTTGAAAACTGCGATTTTTTACCCTTTACGCAATCGGGCATCGGGGAAATGCTAAGTTATTGCATTAGTTTTGTTTGGAATCCCCGATCGTCGATAGCGATATCGCATTGCGTCGGGCATAGCTGGTAGGGCCGCTTAGAATGAGGGCATGGTAAGTTGCCGATCTCCGATAGCAATATCGCATCACATCGGGTGAGGGGGAGCTTCTTTGCACTATAGGTGTTATCGCTGATTGCCGATTTCCGATTTCGCATCGCATCAAAGCAAGGGTCGTTACTCATGTTACTTTATGCTTTGCCGATATCCCATTGCGAGTTCGCATCGGCGAAAACCAAGATGTCCCTTAAGTTGAGCTTCTTTGTCATTGCGATATGCGATCTTGCGATCGCTTTATCGCAATGATAAGGATAAATCGTTTTATGTTCGGGTTTATCGATTGGTTTGATTAAAAAGGCCTTTTAATAATGTTTTCTTTTATTTGAGCCTTTTTTTGAAATAGAACTCTAAATTGATACCAATTTGGAACAAAAATTAAAAGGAACCCATTTCACATTATAATTTTGGAATTTTAATGATATGAAATGGGGGGTTGTTGTATGGCACAACAATTGGCGATTCGCTGGAAGAAACAATTATCTCTGAAAAGTATAGAAATACTTAAACTTTTTTCAAAATAGAAATTTTATTCAAAAGGGAAAATTCTAATATAACTAGGTATCATTGTATTCTAAAGAAAACAAAACTTTCTTTGCTAATTTCCTCTCTCGTTAAAAATAGATACTTTCCAGATTATTAAATTGGCATTTATTGGTTGATATTGATAAAACAGGAAACTTTTCCAACTCAACTATTAAAATTAACTCTTTTTCCATAGGTAGAGCCTCTGCTGCCAGCAAACGTCCATAGTCTCAGCAGGGATACCTTTAAACCATATGATTGTCTATTTTCCTATTCACTTTAGAACATGATTAACAGAATGAACTCAAAATATGTTTTTTTTTTTTACATTTCTTTTCATTTTCTGTTATTTTATAAGATAAAAAGTCATTTCCCTGGTGTGGTAGCCAGTTAATCGACAATGCCATTCACTGGTAGTAATCTTACCGAACAAGTTGGCTCGTGATGAGACCCCTTGTCTTACAATTGAAGCCATTACCCTGTTTTGGTATGCAGTGTTGGTAATGTTGGCTAAACTATTTTCCTATGAACATGGTAAGTAGGCTTGTAATAAGACCTCTTAACTTTTATATCTAGTATTCTTGGAATTTCATCCTGAATAATCATGAACTTAGGTAAGATAGGATAGACAATTTTCCTCCTTAAGGTAGGATGGATGACAAGGTAAGAGTTTGAGATGTTGAACTTGGATTAGCTTCTATTTTAATATTGATAACATTTTATAACCAATTTGAAAAATCTAAAAAGATTTACAAGATTTATAAATTTCAAGAGGAGTTCACTAGGATTGTATTGTAGTTTCAGAATGCAATTATAACTAATTTCCTAGAAATTATTCCTTTTGTTTAATACTTCTATTTATTAAAAGTAAATATCGCATTGCTTGTTTTCGAGAAAATCTTTGAATACAGCAAAGGTAAAATAGAAAATGCCTTACAGTTTTATTTTCTAATTTTACTACAAACTATAAAAATGCTATTTAAAAGGAGAAGGGGTTACCTCCTCAGTTGAAAAATTTCTTTAAGATTAGGCCATTAACAGGGAGAGAATCTCTCAACCCTGACAAATCTTGTAGCATGAAGGTTGAATGGCCTATCTTTTCACAGATCTGAAACGGTCCAAGCCACATTTTCTGGAATTTGGTGTGTTTCCCTTTATCTTCATGGGCTTTGTCCCATTTCAGGACTAAATCACCAACTTGAAATTGCTTAGAACGAGATGAGATTGAATCAAATGATGACTTGATGATCTGCTGATGTTTCGCATGAATAATGTTGGATTTTTCTCTTTCTTCTTCTAATTTCAAGATTTGGTCATGCCTAAGTTGTAAAGAAGAAGAAGGATTTTCTTCAATAAACTGAACTAGAGCTAGAGAGGGAAGAATAAGATTTGTTGGTAATACAGCTTCTTTTCCATAAACGAGTTTAAATGGGGAAGAACCTATAGAAGCCTTTTGCGTTATCCTGTCAGCCCATAGTGCAAATATTAAAGATTTGTGCCAGGTCTTGTGATTCTGTTCGATAGTTCGCTTGATAATTTTAATAAGGTTTTTGTTTGTAGATTTTGCCAAACCGTTACCCTGAGGATAATACTTAGCAGAATATTTGAGCTTGAAACCTCTCTTGAATGCAAAATCAAACATAGCATTGCCTGAAAAGTAAGATGCATTATCAAAAACAAGAGCATTCAGGACACCAAACCTGGTAATGATGAATTGATCTACGAATTCAATAATGGCTTCAGAGTTTCTTGTTTTAGCGGAATTGCTTCAACCCACTTGGTAAAGTAATCGGTAGCAGTAAGGATATACTTATGCTGTTTGGAAGAATTAGGAGTAATTTCTCCAATAATGTCCAATCCCCATTGCTCAAATGGCTGTTCAATGTTGACCGGTTGCAGAGGAAAGGCTGATTTCTTTAGTCTTCCACTGGAAGTTTGACAACTTGGGCATTTCCTCACATATTCATCAGCATCTCTAAATAGAGTGGGCCAGTAATATCCAGCATGGATGAATTTGTGAGCTGTTGTATCAGCTCCGAAGTGGCCTCCCGCTGGTCCGTCATGCAATTCCTGCAAGACCCTTTGTGCTTCCTGCTTTTCAAGGCATCTTAGTAAAACGAATCATAATTTTGCCTAAACAAAACATCATCAATAATAGTAAAAAAAAATCTTTCAATCTTATGGCCCTTTTATTTTTGGAGGACAAGTTAGGAGGTGCATATCCATTTTTCAAATAAAATATTAAATCAGCATACTGTGATTCAGAATCAATGACACTTACCTGATTGATGGTTTCAGGTTGATCTGTATCGCTTGATTCCAGAATGTTGGACGCACCTGCCAATAACCTGCAAAAACCTTGGCCTCTAACAATCTTTGCTGGCTTGATTTCTAGGTCATATTCTTGAAGTGTTGTTACCCAATTTGCCCTTTTTTCTCCCAGTTCTCTCTGGATTAACAGTTGTCTAACTGAGGAGAAAGGAACTATAACATTTGTATGGCCTTTCAACAGGAAGGGTTTGTAATGTTTAACCGCTTTATATACAACAAAGGCTTGTTTTTCTACTTCAAAGTAGTTTAATTCTGCACCTTGAAGATTTGAGCTATAGAATGAAATCAATGCTTCCAAATTGTGATCATTGATCTGTGTAAGTACTGCAGCATAAGAGGAATCAGATGTGATGGTATACAATGTAAAATGATTAGAAAAAATTGGGGTATTTAGAGATGGGGCATTGATTATTGATTGCTTGATTGGTTCAAATGCTTCCTTTTCTGGCACTCCCCATTTGAAGACTTAATTTTTCTTAATCATGGTTTGAAGTGGTAAAATAATTTGAGAAAAATCTGGAACGAATCTTTTTACAAAATTGATTTGGCCTAAAAATGACTGCATGGATTTCTTATTATGAGGAAAAGGGATTTCAGAAATTTCCTTAATCCTGTCTGGATCAATATAGATGCCATCTTTAGATACAATAAAGCCTAGGAGCTTACCTTGATCAAGAGCGAAGAAAGATTTCTTAGGGTTTAGAGAAATACCGTATTTCTTACAGCATTGGAAGATCTGATTCAAATCATGTAAGTGATTGGATCTCTCTTTTGAAAATACAGTAATATCGTCTAAATAGACAACTACTGTTCTATTAATTAACCCTTTGAAAGCGATATCCATCGCCCTTTGGAAAGTGGCTCCTGCATTAATAAGTTCGAAAGGCATTTTCTGATATGCATATGTTCCCCACTTTGTTCTAAAGGTGGTTTTGAGTCGGTCATTCGGGTGGACCAGAATTTGGTTATACCCTGAAAACCTGTCCAAAAAGGACATTAACTCTGAGCCTGCCACCGATTGGAGTATCTGCTCCATGGTGGGTAATGGGAAATTATCCCATTATTATTTTATTATTTGATTATTTTAGTTAGAGCCTCTAAGTCTTTTATGGGATAGTTATATTGCTTATATTGTTTCAAGTTGTTTTGTTTCTTTTAAAATTGGTTAACTTTTTAACAAAGAAAAATCAAAACTTGGCCAAATATTTTTTTGACTTTCTTTTAAGGTGGTAGCAATGCCAATGACCACAATTCGATAAACAATTTCTCTTAGAATTAGTTTATTAGGTACAAATTTATGAAGTAGATGAGGAGATTCCTCACTTCCATAAATCCTAATATAAAAAAATTCTTCATCAATATATCAATCATTTATATCCTTAATCCCATTCATGACACCCTAGCTTAACCTGAGCGATAATTGATTTTCTTAATAACACATGAGGCATGCTAAAAGAGATTCCTCAATTGAGTTCCCACAATTTAGAACAATATACATGTATGGGGTCAAAATTAAGAGATGAATGCCAATTCATCAATCGTGTTGAGAAGTGTACCAAGAAAGTCTCAATTTGACTTTGCCTTGGTCAAATTGAGAAAATTCGAATTTCCATATTAGCGAACAACTTGGAGGCAATTAACTTGTGTGACATGGCTATTGTCACTCAGTTAGCTCAGTAAATTAGAGTTAGAGGGCTTGGAGGTTAGTTAAGCATGTGTGATTGCTAAATTTTAGTAATCCAGGTCAGTTATTTCCAATTCTATTAAGTTAAACTAGCTCTAACAGTCAATGGAACTAGTGGAAGGTCAATTGTGCAATGGGATAGCAGTCTAACTCAATGATCATCTAGTTGACTGATAAATCAACTCAAAATAGCTAGTGCATGCAAGAAATTCGAGTTCCCTAGTTGTTGTGGAGATTTCAAGGCAGTGTAACAAGCAATTGTAAACTAGTTTGAGTGTACATGTGTAGCATGCAATCAGATGATCAATCCTTTGGAATTGCACAATCAATTGGAGAAAATTTCCTAAAAATGGGGGCTAATTCTTCATGATTTACGCAAGGAAATAGGGGCTCAAGAAGAGGCAGAAATTGACTAAGTCTAGGTCTGAGCTTCTCATTGAATAGAGAGAAAGGTTATTCACTTGCAAGTTGTGCTTAGAGTAAGCAAACAATTGTAATACATTCTTTATTCATTTGATTAATGCAAAGAGGTTGGAGGGGTTTTTCCTAGTTGGTTCCCCCTAGAAAAATATTGTGCATGTATGGTTTTTCTTATTGCATGTTTGCAAATGTTGTTCTAAATTGTGAATTAAATTCTGTAGATCAATAGAGTATAATTGTGTCTCTTGATTTTAGATTAAATTTCTTGAGAAATTGCAATTATATGACCATGTTTCTACATGGATCAGACCTGGATTACATTAGAATATGAATTTTAAATTTGTTCCTTAGGAGGTTCGAATTTGCAGCTTCAATTTAGCAAGATATCTTCAGTGTTCGGAGAATGACCTTCAACACACTGAGATTAGAGTATGCCTTCGAAGGAAGCTCAAATTTAATTGCATGGGAGGATCGCATGGAAGCGGTGCTTGATGATAATGAATTTTTGGAATATGTCAAGACATACATTCCAAAACCAAGATCAACTAATGCACAAAACCTAGCCCAATGGAAGAAATATGTAGCCAAGGCAAGGAGAATAATCTTGGAAGGAGTGAGAGATCACATCAACTCAAATATCCATGGGAAAGAAACTCCTTTCACAATGTGGAAGGAATGGATAGAGCTATTAGAGAATAACAATGACCATAGAATACTGACTCTCAAATATAAACTTCAAAATACCAAGATGCAGAAGAATCACACTGTTTTGCAATATCTCACTAGATTTACACAAGTTCAGGATGAGCTTGGAGGGTTTGGTGTGAATGTTTCACAAGATGACCTGGTGAGCCTAGCTCTTCTAGGCCTTCCCAAAAGCTAGCATAGCTACTAAGACTCAGTTAACTGAAGGGAGAAACTACTGAATAGGAAACACTTGTGGTCTAATTTGGTACAAGAAGAGATCAGGCGAAATACTAGAGATAGAACCTGATCCAAGGGAGAGGATGAAGAAAATTTTTTATTGGGTGTAAAGAGAAATAAAGGAAAAGGGAAGAAATATCAAACCAAACCAAAATCCATCCAAGGGGGCATGAAGAAATACTTTTCCAAAATAAAATGCTTCAATTGTCATGAATTTAGACATTATGCTACAAAGTGTCCATGCAAACAGTCTGGAAAGAAGAACTGAGGAGAAGCAGTAGGGGAAGCAAAGGCTTCATAGTTTGAGCTTGACTTCACCCTTATTGCATGCATGGCCAACACTGCGATGGGGAGTGTGTGGTACTTGGACTTAGGTGCATTGTTCCACATGACAAGGTGTAGAGAGTTTTTCAGTAAATTGGAGGAGAAAAATATCTAGATGCATATTGAGCTTGGGGAAAGCAGAAGGTATAGTGCTACTGGGATTGGTACAATAACCTTTATGAGGGAGTTTGGATCCCCTCTTTACCTCAAAGATGTCATGTTTGTACCAGGCCTAAAGAAGAACCTCATCTCTGTAGTAGTTTTGGAAGACCATGGTTATGATGTGATCTTTAGCAAAGGGAAGCATTCTTGAGACACATAGCCACTGGACAGGTGAAGCAGATCGAGGTTTGTGTGAAGAACATGAATAAAATTGATGTGTAATATTGTGTTGCATTAAGTAGTAAAGCAAATAAAGTGCAAAGTCGCGGTGTTGGTGAACTCTGGCACAGGAGATTGGGCCATTTGCATCATGACACCTTGAAAATTATGGAGCAAATAACCAGTGACCTACCTAAAGGAGCACTTAAGAAATGGGATGTCTACAAGGTTTATACCTTGGGGAAGTATGTAAAATTCACATTCCATGATTGAGACAGCAAAGCAAATGCAGCCTTGGAAAGATTCCACTTTGATGTTTGTGGACCCTTCTCGACAATCTACACTACCAAACATAAATACTTTGTTATTTTTATGAATGATTTCTCAAGGAAGTGTTGAATCTTATTCATGCGGAAGAAGGTTGAGACATTCTCAAAATTTGTAGAATTCAAGGCACTAGTTCAGAAAGAAAACAACAAGAAGGTGAAGGCTCTTGGGAGAAACAATGGAGGTGAGTATGTTTCAAATGACTTCAAGGATTTCTGTGTGAAACAATGAATTCAAAGAGAGTTGACAACACCCCACAACCCGCAGTAGAATGGGGTAGCTAAGATAAGGAACCAGAGCATTGTTGTAGCTACTAGAGCTATGTCACATGACCAAGGCTTACCACTACATTTGTGGGCAAAGGCATGTGATAGAAGTCTACTTGCAGTGCCAAAGTTCTTGTCAGATTCTTGGTATGATTACATCAGAGTAGGAATTCTCAGGAAGAAAGTCGGATGTGTCCCATTTAAGAAATTTTGGAGCTTTTGTTTATCAACGATGTCTCCAAAGATTTGAGGAAGAAACTTGTGTTGACAACAACGTTGGGAGTTTTTTTGGATTATAACAAAACTACCGAGTGTACTTACCTTCCCTTAGAATGAAAGTTGTGTGAATTGATGTAAATTTTGATTAGGAGAAAGCAATGAGATGCTCTCTTGAGAGGGAGCTTCAATCCCACTAGAATTGAGATTTTAGCTCCAAAGTAGGAGCCTTAGGAAGTTGTGGAGCAACCATAAATGGAGGAATAAAGAGGAGGAAGAGTGGGGATATCCGCTAAAGCAGAAACATAGAGAGAAGGCAGAAAAAGAACCAATGAAACTGATATATTGGTGCAGGATGAGAGGGAGAATGTTAGAGCTCCTTCAAATTAGCATAGGAAAAGGAGGTCACCTAACAAGTATATTGGCTACATGGCTCTAATGACTAAGCTTGTAGAGACCGAGCCATCCACTTTTGAGGAAGCAATAGAGAAACCTTTTTGGGTTGAACAATGGTGGAAGAATATGAATCCATCATGAAAAACAGTGTTTGGGAAGTGGTCGTAAGACCAACGATAAATCAGTTGTGGGTTTGAGATGGATCTTGAAGGTTAAGCATGAAGTAGATGGAAGCATAGAGAAGTATAAGGCCAAATTTGTGGCCAAATGATTCCCTCAAGTTGAGGGAATTGACTATGAGGAAACCTTTACTCTTGTATTCATACATTAGATGAATTCTTGCACTGGCTACATAGATGGGGTGGAAGATCCACCAATTGGATGTAAAAATAACATTTCTCAATGGTTTTATTGAGGAGGAAGTTGTAAAACTCTCCTCCCACATTTACCCAAGAAATTGGTCTACTGGGGTAAATATGCGACGAGAGGCCACTATGATATGATCCGACCTCCTAAGTCACATCAAGGAAGTGGAATTGATGGAAACACACCATACAAACATTCAACATTAGCGTTAGGACCCTCAGGAACTAATCCAACCTTTCTACCAACCATCCCTTGGGTCCCACTGAGATTTTGAACCACTTGACCTTTGGACGCTTTCATGCTATGGGCATACCAGCATCTAGCGACCTCTAGATGCTCTCATGGGCCTACAAACTAGCGTCCAGGGACTCTTTGGCATAGTGTTATGCCAGCGTCCCTGGGATTTGAGCCACTTTTTTAGGTCCATAGCTCATGTCACTGCCTATAATTGAATCACGTCTTTAGAATAATAAAATAACAAGGAAATAACAACATAAATACAATCACTTGAATGGGAACTTGAACGGACCCCTACTAGACATGACATGCATTTCGTCAAACATATCATGAATATGTAATCTACAAGTGTAAATAATAGATCTGAACATAGGGGTCTCATACTTAGCTAAGAATCTCTAAGAGACATTGATGCCTCAACATAGTAACTGCCATTTCATCTATTAGGTCATAGATAAATTGATGATTCACTTACAAGTAAAAACATGATGAGATCCATACATAGCTACTGTCATAAAACACATATATAACTAGGATAATAGTAGCAGAAACAACAATGCAATCACCACCATATAAAACACATAATATAGTATAATACTCATAGAAATACAAGGAGAAATAAGCTCATATTGATGATGCAAAATTCAAACCCAGGATGGGACTTCCACATTCCACCCGACCGTAGAATGGTTGAGCCAAATATCTCTTCAGCCATTCACAGTCGTGCCATATTCCAAGCATGAATGTGGGACCTCATAGAACACATCAATCCAAAACCATCCATGGTTTCTAGAGGCCATCCACCTCAACCCATCAAACAATGATTCCACCTCACGATCAGAAATCACAAAACCATCATCAGATTGGTCTCTATCCAAGCCTTCGAGGGCTTCTATATCATTTGTCCAACCAAGGCTTCCAGGACTAGTCACTCAACCCATAACTTTTACCAGACTTTGAGAGAATTTGTCTAACCAGGGCTTCCAGAACTAGTAACTCAACCCACCAAGGGCTTCTAGAGCATTTTTCCAGCCAAGGCTTCTAGGACTAGTAACTCAACCTAAGCTAAGGAAACATTAGAACTAGCGAAAACAAAACAAGGAAAACAATTCCATAATCACCATGGCTATCCAGGAAACCACAAGGCTAGGAAATCCATTGTCAATCCTAACCATCTTCCATGCCCATGACAAATCACAATTAACAAACCACATGCATATGCCATGCATGCCAAAAATAGTGAGGAAAACATACATGCAACTTGGTACTTGCAAGAAAAACGTGATGTAGCTATTGATCCTGATGTCCTATTGCCCTTTCCTACTCTTCCTTTTCCTTCTTTCTCCAAGAATCCAAGTATGCCACACCCTCCAAGAGTGCTCCAAGAGAACTCTAAGTATCCAATAGTATGAGAGAGAAAGAGAGAAACAATAATGAGAGAACTCCAAAACTGAACTGAAAAAAAGGTTACTAACTGGTCCTTGGAAGCCTTTTTATGAATGAGGCCTCTATTTTCTTCATTTTCCATTATTTTCCTTCAATTTCCTCTTCACATGCAACCTGTGACCTTTCACCTCCCTTTTCTCCTAATTTCCATTATTTTGATAAATAAATGTGTTACCGGGAATAGTGTCCACTCGGAGCTACTATTCCCACTAAGACTGGTAGCTATCTTAGAAACAAACAAGTTAAAACTAATTTCATTTTCCTTTATGAAAAATAGACAAGAGGGGAACAAAGGACACCAACCTTTGTCTTGCGCTTGGTTCCTTGATCAGTTCCTCTCCTTCTCGATAGATATTTGCCACTCCTTCTTTGTCTACACAGCTTCAGAGAGCACCTATGGAATCAAAGCAGCATAATACTATCGAAGAATAGAGATCTATCTTCATAAATAACACAGGACCAGATATATATTAACCACACAAATGCATATACAATCAAACATATAAGAATGTGGAGGAAAACTTGAATAGCTTTATTAATATCAAGAATAGCAAGAGGATTACAACAATAGTTCTGACCCAGCATCATCCTCCAGCAAGAAATCCCTTCTTCACCTCAAGTAAAGCTTAGATCACCCAACACTATGAAGTTTCACCAGAAAACCAACATCACTTCTCTACAAGATACAAGGTTCCAGCCTTCCGGATCTTTGTGGTGAGGGATCCATATATAGATGATTGTATGGGGGTGAGTCATCTTCTAGGGTCTTGATTAGTGTCCCCTCTCTGATAGTTCTTGATTCCACTTGGAGACTGATGATCTCTTACTCATACCTGGTCGAAAACAAAGAGGCAAGTGTCAGAGGGGAAGCTTCTGGAAGATTCTATGATCTTCCACCTCGCAAACTGTCTCTGCCATTTGTCCATTCTCGCCCATCGCACCCTATAGAGGGGCCATCCAGTATGCATCGCACCCTTTACACTGGGAAGGTGATATGCATCACACCCTCTGCACTGGGTATTCAGTATGGTCCAGTTTTTGACCATTTCTGAGCAGCTTTTAATGGAGAACTTCTAGGAGATGATGTAATCAATTGACCTTGTTCCTTTAGGTAGTGAAGCAACACTTTTAGGGACTTAGGAGCCCTCAGTTTATGGACATTTATGATTGGGGTTGCAGTGCCCAAAAATGTCTATAACAATTGCCCCCTAAAGCATGAGGTCGTTAATCTTTTGATGTTGAGTGAAATACTTTATCATGAGGATCCAAAGTTTTTTCGAGCTGGGAGGCGAACCTATAATAAGATACAATAGAATACATTATCTTCATAATATTTTTCATGATCTAGCTGAGGCGGGCATTCCCATACTCAGCTTTATAAATTCATTTTCATGTACATAGGACAGACAATCGTCTGTGTAGTAGGCTGATGATTCGGACTCATCATCCTTTGATTTGGATGATCATCTATTTGGTAATGATGTACATTTGATGTCTTTATATTCTTGAATATATCACAGCCCGGATGGATGAAACTAGATCCGGGGTCTTCAAAACTTATTCAATCTTCACTCGGAGTACAAGTCGATCCATGTGAAAAAATGTTCTGGAGTCGAACATGGAAAGACATAGCCTGATTACCAGCCAATGATGTAAGCTGTTAACAGGCGCGAGAGGAATCACCAATAATGACAATGATCCTCAAGGTACTACAATACAATTCACACGGTGTGAAAAAGGACTTGGCGTCGAACACCATGCAAAATCTCTTGGTTGAAGGCCATTAATGTAAACCTGTTGCTAAAAGTGAGAAACTTTCCATTGAGGCATGAAAGCTTCAAAGTACTGAAAGGGGTGTTCCTAGGTCGACTTCTTGGATAATGAGCTGATGTCGACAAGAAGTGACCCGTCGTAGGAGCACCTTAATGATCCCACATCTACAAAGGTGAAAATGAGATGATGATACAGGGTTCAGGGTGGCGGTCACGAAAGAATGGAGCTTGAATGTATTGCAGCAGGTGAGACATAGGTGAATTCTCTGAGTGACTTCTCTTGAACATATCAGCGACACTGATGATGGATTGGTAGCGTTAACCCCAAAGATGGATGGTGTGATGGACCAATGGTGATATGACCAGTGAACGGAACAACCCAACCCAACTCGGATGCGGAGAGAAAGTGTCATGTTCAAGAGCGACTTGCTACCAATAAGGTTTTTTCAAGTTTTCTTCCCAATTTTCCCCAGTCATTGCTGACCAGTACCTCTTTATTTTTGTCAAGCTTGAGGAGGATAACATATGCTTGTTCTATAATTCGCCCTTTGGGAAAACCTGTCGTTATATTTTAACGAGCTTAGCGACAGTGAAACTCGTTCTCGTCCATTTGGACGAGTTTGTCGCTATTTGGTTTTAACGAGTTTAACGACAAAGATAACTCGGTCCTTTTCAATTTTAGAGAGTCTGAAAGGGACGAAAATGAAACTCCAAAGATTCTTTTTTGTCATATAATCCCTTAAGTCCGAAAAAGCATAAAATAATACGAAAGGGATGAATGTTCGGTAATTTTGACGAGCCAAACAAGAAAAGTGCTCGATCTTTTTGTGTAATAATCCCTCAAGTCCAAAAAGATTAAAATATAGAGGAGGGATAGCACTTTCGATGACTTTAACGAGCCGGAGAGGTTAATCGCTCGACAATATTTTCATATTTTATGAGTCAGTTGGAAGAGCTTAAAGGAGACTCGTTTTTCGAGGAACGAGTGATGATTTCGGGTAGCAGCTGATTCCAGGTAAGGTTTGGAATTTTCCAATCACGGAATGTCACAATGATGGCTAATAGAATCACTCTTCGCAGATGTTCCTCAAAAGGGTAAACAATCAAATGGAGGCAAATGATCGGCTAAAAAACAGAGTGGAGGTGATGATGAGAACACGACCAAGGCTCAAAATCTGAAGATAATGCATTCACAATGGTTATTTATCGGAAAATTGGTTCATTTTTTAATGAGCTTAAACTTTGGGGGAAACATTTACTCATTGCTTATGTTTATTTTTTAACGAGCTTGAATTCTGCGTTAAAACTACGCATGCCAGTCATATAATAAGGATATCTCATCTACGATGCCATTTTTTATGTAGCTTGCACCTTTCAAAGCTTTGCCCTGGATCCTTTCTTTATGCAAGCTAGGAAACAACCAACCTTACGAGTTTAAAGGGTTAGAGGACCTACAAATTTAAAAAATAAATGGTCGCTCTTCGCTTGCATGCAAAAAGGTTTGCATGCCCCCAAGTATAGCAAAAATTCCCAGGCTACCATATGAAAGCTCTCCATCCATGTCGCAGACAAAATGCTTCCTTGGCGATGTCTACTGAAATAGACAAAGGTGAGTGGCGCAGTCGCCTCCACTCACATAACTTTGACGAGGGAATATTTTTCCAGTCTAATCCCATTTTCCTAAATGGACGGGTGTGTCAGACTAGTCATATATCCTCCGCGGAAACCTACTCTATACCCAAGGTTTTCCTGCCGAAACAGACCAGGGTGCATGCCCCCTGGGTTTCAATCATATCCTCCTGAATCACTCACACTCATCAGGTGGACGGACTGGAGATCGATGAGACATTCCTCGTGTGAAAAGACCATTTAGGGATGGAATTTGACTATTTGCTATGTGTGAACTGGGGAATGACAGTTGGTCTACAAACTTGACCATTTTGCCTTCATGCGGAAAACACATTACTCTAAAGAGTGAGGAGATGACGGCTCGCATGCAATAAATATAGTCATGCCCAAGGAGTAGATTATAATCCATGGGTCCTTGGACTACCATCACGTTCATGTGAATGGTTTTCCTTCTCAAAGTAATGGGCACATTGGGAAGGATCCTTAACGGTCAACTGGTTCCTTTGTCAAAGCCTGTCAGATTTCTCATTTTAGGCAAAAGTGATGGCGAACAAATCTCTTTCCAAGCAGTTGAGGAAAGGATACTCACAGAAGCCCCTTCATCTATGATGGTACCAGCCATGACCATTCTGTAGGCTTGTACAATGATTCAAAATGGTACACTAGCTAGTAAACGGGGTCTGCCTAGTAGATTCCAGTCGAAGGAAACAACTAGGTTGCTTGGAGGTGGGACCGAATAGGCGGTCGGATATGACTCTGATGAACTTCCTTCCTGTGGTAAAGGAACGGGTAGACTTCCCCCAAGTTCATCGGAGTCTGTGTTTACGAAA
>APFE030839339.1:4651-33039 GCA_000404065.3 Pinus taeda
TGGATTAAGGGGGGGAATGTTGGACACCTAATCCTCAATGGGTTAGTGTGGAAGCCGAATGGACAAAAGGAGTCCAAGAGACCATGGGATGTGAATCCCAACGGCCACATAATGTACTATAAATGTATATCATTTGTTAATAAAAATTGTATTGCATGTTTTATCTTTCATTTGTTGTCCATGTGTGTTTAACACTAATGTTGACAAAATGATGATATTGCAATTTTGGGCTATTCATTTCTCCAAGGGCAGTCATATTGGATCTTCAAATTGGAAATTCATTTTGAATTTAAATTATTGTACTTCCTCTCTCTGTTGAACATTTGATATTAATAATAAGATGAATTGATCAAGGTTTTTTCCCTATCTTGTGCCATTTCCTTATGTACTCTTGTCTTGGCTTGTCTTCTGCATCTTTCTTCTTTGTTCTTTCTTTAGTTACTATCATTATAATGATGCATTATGTGATTGCTAATGGAAAATCAAGATAATATGGATCTTTGAAGTAACTGTCTTAAGAAAAGAAATGTATGCTAACCTAAAATTAGCATGGTATCGAAGCTCAAGTGAGGATGAGCCCAAGAAAGAGATAATGCAATCACTAATATGGCTTCATCACATCAAAAGATAGAAGCATTACCTGGACCAAGCTACTAGTGGCATTATATTAAATTCTAGGCATAATCACTATGATATCTATGATTAAGCCAGAAAATTAATCAAAAAGTTCATTACAGTAGTTATGTGCTCATTTTGGAGGATAAATTCACTCTTTTTTTAATTGAGTTTGGAGTCTCCTCTGTGCATTTATTTGTTGAAGGATAGTATGTCTTAAGAAACAAAATCTTATATGATTTTTGAACCACTATTGTATCTTGTTTGAAGTGTTATAATACTTGTTTTTTAGGATTGAAACATAAGCCATATAAATAGAGTATGGTCATTTTTTCCCAAAATAATAGCCCAAGAGATATATGTTGGGTGTAGGAATTACACTTAAGCAAATTCCTCATCACTTAATTGTCAACCTAGTGGTTTCGTAGACTTAGAGGCAAAGCACAAGAAATGCCAAAAGTGGTATGAGCTTTTCCTATTCCTAATCCTACTTCTTAAATGAAATGTTGCAGAATCAGAAAAAAAACAATCTTAAAGACAATCGACAACAAAGCAATTCTAGTGGTTGAATGTAAAAGAATAATTTGCGAGGAAATTAAGTAAAGGAACTTTCACACAACTAGAAGCAATCTTAAATGTTGAAAGGAAATATTATGTTTATCTTCAGTATAGATGGCTAACAGTTTAACAAGTGGGCCCTTGCAATATCTATTTCCCTATTGATCTTCCTTCTACACTACGAAACATGTTCTTGTACTATTGCAATCTACTTGCACTAGTGCAGGTACAGTACTTATGTGAAAAAGTATATTTTACCTTCTTTACTGAAGACTTATGTATTTATGGAGGTGCTCTAAAGCCACAAGGCTTAGAGAACTCTATTCTTGTGACAAGAGACCAAATTTTGCATCGAGACAAAGCTTCCTTCACCAAAGTTTCTAATTTAGTTTTGAAAGAATTAAAGGACGTGTTGAAAAGAATTGCAATTTCTAGCTATATTTTGAGAGAAATTACATGTGAAAAAGAATGATTTAAGTAAATGAACTCTGCAATTAAAGTAAACTTCATAAAGAAAAAACAATTCAAAATAATCAAGTAGTAGTCAAAGTAATTTGCATGCAACAAATAACTTTCGGTAGTTCACTTATAACATTTCAATTCCTTTTTCTTAAGTCATAAAATAAAAGTATAAAATATGGAGTTTTTAATAACGTCCTTCCTTAATTCATGTAAACATTCTTATATCCTTCAGATGTATAACTCTTAACATTGAGAATGATTACTTGAATTAGAAATACATTTTCTTGCAAGAATAAATGAAATTATAAGCAGGAAAAGGAACGTAATACTTGTTGTAAAGTAAAACTGGAGTGCAGGAAACTACATGCACTGGTATAGGAAGAATCTTCCTGCATGACCTGAGTGGAAGCAAACTAAGACAAAAATTGCAGGGAAAGAATTACAGGTAGGAAATTGCAAGAAAGTAATTTGCAAGAGAGAAACTGCAAGAAAGAAATAAACTTAACTAAACTTCCAAACTACGGATCCATTCATGCTTGACTATGAAATGAATTAAACTCAGAACTCTAAAATAAATATAAGAGCAATCCAATCCACGCAACTGCAAATGAACAAATGTTCACACAAACTTTTTAAATGGCAAATGCACAAGGGTAAACGAGGTGGGTTGGCAAGGCCCTAGCCAACCAGCTCATTTACCGTTTAGGAAACAAAGCTGTTCAACACTTAATCATGCATGAAATAAAAATTAAACATGGCATGAAGAAAACATGGTGCATTCCTTGTATTAACTTGATTAGAAAATATATATGATAGTGTGAGTACAACCCAGAACTGTGAGCGATACAAAATTACAAAGTAAATGAAATTACAACTCAGAGATCGCTAGCTTGGCTCTACCTACAGTCTTCATTATATATAGTCTCTCTGCCTTAGCCATATTCTGCTAATTGCAGTCATTTCCTATTCAAGCCTTTCAGCCGAACGAACTAACAATTGAACTTTGAAAAACTAGCTGATGGTTATAATAAAAAACGAAATTTGCTAGCTGTAGACCATATTCTTGGCAAGCATCCCTGAATATATGCCATTGATGTCCATCCTTAGATAGTCTGCAACCGAAATAGGAGTTGTGGATCAAAAACACTTGTGTGGAATATCACGGAGATCATGGAGCAACTCGTTGGTGGTGCAGGAATTTGCATGCACTGATTATGCTAAATAATGATTAACACTTAGTTCTTCAATTACTTTTAGGAAAGTTAAACATAAGTTACAAGAGATATTGAGAGGTATGAAAGCTATGTAAAGTAATTAATAAAGCACTTAATAAATCTTAATTATGAAATACGAAGTATATGTAGGAATAGGTGATTATCTTGGACTAGTGCAGGAATGAGAGGGTTAAATAGAGATAAAACAGAGGTTAAGGCTTATGGGAATAGGGTAAAAATAGAGCAATTTGGGACACCAATAATATCTCCCTCTGAGATCCTCACATTGATATGAGAGACTTTGCTGATAGGTATTTGATTTGTGATTTTTGACTATACCTTTCCCTCTACAATTTTTCATAGAGATCATCTACACAAAAATATCACTATTCCTACATGTCAAAGGTCCTACTTTCACACAACATCTCTACCTCAACACAGTATCCATGTTTTATATGGCAATATCTTACAGTTGGCACGGTCCCTCTATAAATAGTATCGCTCAATCTCATTTAGCATAGTCCATTTTGTATATATCATCATATAAGTAACCTAATCTTCGTGTATATGAATTTTCTCTATTCGCTCGATCCTATAGCTTACATTTCAGATGTATGGTTTGGAGCATCCTATCACTTTAAGGAAACTCGCATGAGTTTGAATCCATCGTACCTATTTTGGCTCATAGCATATGTAATTTTGCACCCTCAGCACATTGTTGCTAAAAGTATGTCTCCAACAATATATGTAGAGAGCAGACAATGTTTTGGTATGAAAAAACCATATAGAAATCACTGTATGGTTTCAGATCAAAGTATTTCATATGGTATGGATGTCATCTTAGCCGTGTAAGATGATCTGCATTCTACTTATAGAATAGATAATCTAATTATAAGAAGACATTATGGTATTGCGTATATATATTTACATGGTTTTTGCAGTATGTTAATGACATCATATTTGCAGGTAGAGCAATATTGGCATCAAAAATCAACATATACGCATAAATGCAGTCATTATTAGTATACGCATGGCACTCTTGCAAGCCCTGAAATAGTTGTGGTATTTTGGTAAGCTATTGAAATATGGAAATTCTTATCAAAGTTATGATCAGTCATGGCCTTGGGTAGTATGTCTTGGGTTGTGTTATATTCTTTCCACAACTAGCCCATGTAGTTAACCGAGGTGTTAGAGGAGGGGCGGAGCGCCCCATTTGTTGCGTTGATTACGTAGTGGGGGGGTCACAGGGGGTTTGAGGGGTGAAGATAAACCCCCTCTATGGGGTTCGAGGAAGCACCCAGGAAAATTTTGTTTTTTGGACCCTATATTAGGTTGGGCAGACCTACCTATGGTTTTGTGCATGTTTTTCGCATATGGTTTTGGACGTGATGGTTTTCGGTCGATGGTTTTAGACACGATGCTTTTCGGTCCATGGTATTGGATGCTTCAACATGTATAAATATGTATTGTAACATTGAAAGGAGCATAATGAAAAATCAAGCTGCTAGTCTCGGTTTTGGGATCCAAGGGAAAATCTGTGTGTATATGTGTTTTATGTGTTATGCTGTCACATTGTTTATTTTTTGTGTTTTAGAATTTGTATGCAAGTAATTTTTGTATGGTGTTAAGACCTACATTTGGTGTTAGAGCTGTTTTTGTTTCAAGGGGATGCCTTTATTGCTGAGGGGTTTTGCTCTGGCCTGTCGTAGACCCTGTTTAGTGGGAGATCTACAGGATCGATTCTGGTGGTGAAAGAAGATGGTGAGCAGTGGAAATTTAGAGATTGAGAAATTTAATGGTCAGAGTTCTGAGTTATGAAAACTTAACATGGAGGATCTATTGGTGGATAAAGATAAATGGATCACAGTAGATCCAAGTACTATACCAATAAGAGTGTCCAATGAAGAATGGAAGAAGTTGGATTGGAAGGAAAAGAGAAAAATATAATTGTGTGTCTCAGATTCAGTATTGTTGAATGTATCAAGGGAAGCTATGGCAAAGCTTTGTGGGAAAAGTTAGGGACATTGTACCAATCGAAGTCTCTGTTGAATAAACTATTCCTATAGAAAAAGCTGTATAACTTGAGGATGAAAGATGGAGACTCAGTGATAGAGAATCTAAACGCATTTAATACTATGGTAAGTCACTTATTATCTATTGATATTAAAATTTCAGATGAAGATAAGTGCATCAGTTTGTTGTGTTCTCTACCAGATTCATGGGATAGTCTGGTTATTGCAATAGGTAGCAATGCAACTACCTTGCAGTTTGATGAGATAGTCTCATCCTTGCTAACGGAGAAAATGAGATAGAAAAATATGGGGAGCCAGAATGGTGATGCCTTGTCTGTACGAGGACGGTCCTAGAACAGAAACACAAACAAGTTATCGAGTGGGAGGTCTAAATCTAGAGAGAGATGTAAATCTCTAGGAAAACCTGTAAAGGTGGTGTGTTGGAAATGCGGAAAATAAGGTCACGACAAAAGGGACTATAAATCTAAAACTCCTGGTAAAGGAAAGGGATCCGATGATGCTCTTTCTGTAGAGGCGAAAACCACCTCAGATGAAGGTGGGGATGTGTACTTGGCTTCTTCAAGTACACATGTAGATCATGAAGCATGGTTGATTGACTTAGGTGCATCCTTTCACTTCACTCCCCATAGAGAGTGCTTCTGTGAGCATGAGAAATATGATGGTGGTGATGTCTTCTTGGGGGATGATAGGAAGGCTAGAATCATTGGTCGAAAAAAATAAAGTTTATGTTGCAAAGTGGAAAGGTTAGAACACTTCCGGGTGTTCTACATATTCTTGCATTAGCCAGAAATTTGATTTCTGTAAGCAAGCTGGATGATGCAGGTGTAAAAAAAGTTTTCGAGAAGGATACTTGCAAGATGATTTGGAGGGCACTGGCATTGATGTGGGGAGTTCGAATTGGAGCTTTGTACAAGCTGCAAGGTAGCACTGTTGTTGATGGGTGCAACAATTCTGTGGTTCCTAAAAGTGGAGCAAAAAATCTAGTGGTCTCTGGAGAGAAGACCATGTTGTGGCATCAAAGGCTTGGACATATTGGAGAGAAGGACCTTTGAATACTTCATGGTAATGGTATGGTAGAATTTATGATTAATCGCTCTCTGGATTTTGATTTCTATGAAAATTGTGTATATGGGAAGTAGAATCGGGTGAGTTTCCCCTCTGGTGGTAAAAGCGTGAAACATATATTAGAACTTGTGCATAGTGATGTGTTTGGACCTGTGAAGGTTCCATCACTGGGTAAGTCTATGTACTATGTATCATCTATAGGTGACTTCTCAAGGAATACATGGCTATATTTTCTTAAGAAGAAATTTGAAGTCTTTGATAGGTTTAAAGAATTTAAGACTTTGGTGGAGAACTAGGCAGAGAAGAAGATAAAGGTGTTGAGGACAAATAACGGTGGAGAGTTTTGTAGCAAGGAATTTGAAGAATTTTGTAAGAAGTGTGGTATAGAAAAGAAGAAGACTACTCCATGCACATCTGAGAAAAATGGAGTTGCAGAAAGAATGAACAAGACGTTGATGGAAAGGGCAAGAAGCATGCTCAGTGGTGCCGGGTTAGGACAGGAATTCTGGGTAGAGGCAGTGGAGACAGAATGTTACTTGGTCAACAGATCACCTTCATCAATGCTAGAGGATAAGACTCCATAAGAGGTATGGACTGGTAAGAAACCCTCTCTTTCACATCTGAAAGTATTTGGATGTGATGCATATGTACATGTTCCAAAGGAGAAAAGAACCAAGTTAGATATAAATTTGAAAAGTGCATCTTTATTGGGTATAAGATTGGTTTAAACAGTTACAAGATTTGGAACCGAGTAACAAGGAAGGCTGTGTACAACCGAGATGTGGCGTTCAAAGAGGTGAAAGATGTTACTAAACATGAAGTCCAACAAAAGGAACCTGAGAAGATAGAGTTTGAGCTTAAGGAGGAAGAATCAAACTCTACAACAGAGGAGGAATTAGAAGATGAAGAGCCACAAACTTTAGGTGTGAGAAGATCTGGTTGAGAAAGAAGGTAGCTGGAAAGGTATAGTCCATCTACTTTCTGTTGAAATTTTGCTTTATCTGTTACTGATGATGATCCCAGAACTGTGAAGAAAGCAATAGATTCAGAGGTTGGCAAACTCGGGAAAGAGGCCATGGTTGATGAAATGCCATCTTTGCACAAAAATTAGGCTTGGGATCTGGTGGAGTTGCTAGCTGGAAGGAAACCCATTGGTAGCAAATTGGTGTTCAAGAAGAAGACAAACGCAGAAGGAAAGGTGGAGAAATACAAAGCTTAGTTGGTAGCAAAAGGTTATTCCCAAGTGCCAAGAATTGATTTTGGTGATATTTTTTCTCCTATTGGCAAGGTAGCTTCTATTAGATTACTTTTATCTATTGCTACTGCTTTGATTTTGAGGTAGAATAGATAGATGTGAAGACATCATTTCTTCACGGGGATCTGGAAGAGGAGATCTACATGAAGCAACCTGAAGTTTTTATCATGAAGGGTAAGAAAGAAATGGTATGCAAGTTAAGAAGTCTATGTATGGGTTAAAATAGTCACCAAGGATGTGGTATCATAAATTTGATACATTTATATGGGGACTTGGCTTCACTAGAAGCAAAGCAGATCACTGTGTGTACTTTAAATTAATTGGTGGCCATGTTATTTATCTGGTCTTGTATGTGGATGATATGTTGCTAGTTGGAAATGACAAAGAAATTATCCAAGATTTGAAGACCCAATTGTCCTTCAAATTCAACATGAAAGATATTGGTGCTACAAACTATATTTTAGGCATGGAAAAGAGGAAGCACTGGTTAAAGCAGAGGAAGTGTGTCGAGACAATACTGAAGAGGTTTAATATCCAGGATAGTAAACTAGTGAAGGTTCCTATTCTTGTAGGTGTGAGGTTATCTGCTGAACAATGTCCCAAGACAGAAGAAGAGGAAGAGGACATGTCCCGCGTTCCATATGCAATTGCAGTCAGTAGCCTGATGTATGCAATGGTCTATACTAGACTAGACATTACACAAGTAGTGGGAGTATAGAGCAGATTTATGTCAAAAATAGGGAAGGAGCACTGGACAACAGTGAAGTGGGTTTTTCGGTATTTTCGTGGCACTAGTGATTATAGTTTGTGCTACCAAGGAAGACCAAGATTGGACAGAGTGTTGGATATTCATGGCTTTGTTGATGCAGACTACTCTAGAGATCTGGATGAGTAAGAAACAATCTATAGTGGCACTATCAACTACAGAGGCAGAATACATGGTAGCTACTCATGCAAGCAAGGAAGTAGTTTGGTTGCGTAGATTATGTTCAAGTATGGTGTTAGTACAGGGAGCTATAAGGATAGACTGTGATAGCCGAAGTGTTATTTTCTTGGCAAGGAACCCTGCTTATCATTCAAAGACAAAGCACATCGATGTACAGTATCACTTTGTGAGGGATATGATAGAAGACAAAAAGGTGTTGCTGTTAAAGGTGGACACATTGAAGAATACTGCAGATGCATTGACAAAATATGTGAGCTCTGAGAAGTTCTCTTGCTGTAGAGAAAGAATGGGAATTTTAAGGCTAGATAAATGACTAAGCTCTCTTGTGGCCCCTTATGGAAAGAAAACAAAAAGTGGGAGAATGTTGGGTTGTTTTATATTCTTTCCACGAATAGCCCATGTAGTTAACCGAGGGGTTCGAGGGAGGGTGGAGCACCCCCTTCATTGTGCTGATTGCATAGCGAGGGGATCACAAGGGGGTTTGACAGGTGGAAGTAACCCCCCTCTATGGGGTCTCGGCAAGCACCCTAGAAAATTTTGTTTTTTGGACCCTATATTAGGCTGGGCATACCTACCTATGGTTTTGTGCATGTTTTTCACACATGGTTTTGGACGCGATGGTTTTTGGTCCATGGTTTTAGACGCGATGGTTTTTGGTCCATGGTATTGGATGCTTTGGCATGTATAAATATGTATTGTAACATTGAAAGGAGCATAATGAAAAATCAAGATGGTAGTCTCGGTTTTGGGATCTAGGGGAAAATCTCTGTGTATATGTGTTTTATGTATTATGCTCTCATATTGGTTATTTTCTGTCTTTTAGAATTCATATGCAAGTAACATCTGTGCGGGGTTAAAACCTACAGTGTGTTGACATTTGTTTCTTATTTCTCTATGTTGAACTTCTAAGCTTCTCTTCCTCTCAAAGCCTACAAAAGGAGAAGCTTAGTTCTCCTATTGTTCTAGACTCAGCTGTAACTCAACTCATAAACAAAAAGAAGCCAAGACCCCTATGTCGATGGATCATTAGTAAGGCTTCAGAGAATTAATGCATATGTACATCATACAATGGTAAAAGATGAATGTGCACTCTCTACACTAACATGATCTATAGTTGGTATATTAGTTGAGGCAACTTTTGGATATTTTATGACTTACAGTATCTATAGGCATGAAGTGATGAAATCATTCGATACTTATAACATATTTAACCCTCTTTTAGTTTTTCTATAGTAAGCCTTAAGTAGCATAGCAAAGCTTCTACTGAACACATCCTTGTAAGCGAAGATCTTGGATCATTCAAAAGGAATCATGCTCTTGGAAGTTTGAAGACCTGAAGCTATCATAGAACCCTATACAATGAATATTGTTGGTTACCTCATCAGTTTTGCTATGTGACACTTCTCTACAACTCAACATCATCTATGATCTTTTCAAGTCCAGTATTATGCATGATATTACTACAGTCCAGCAGCCATAATGATATTTTGTAGCCCTAGTAAATTGATGACTACATTATAGCTTTGTTCACAATCGAAGTTGTGAACAAGACGTATGGAAACATTTGATAGTTTATCTTTTGAAGAAGCTACTGGGATCTTCCTGTAAAATAAATTGAAACACCTTAGATTTTGAAAAGGGGTGCAACACTCTTAAGAACTTTTTTCAAAGAACACCTAAGTGAAAAAGTGCATGAGACTTTGGAGAAAATATATATAACAACCCTTATAGGCATGAAAGATGATGTGCCTTGAAGAAAGTGCATGAAAGATTTTATACGAGCACGATAAGCAGATGAGGTGTTGATTTTTACATCTGTCACCTAGCGATGGAAGATAATTAAGATATTTTGAAATAATCTCATGGGGGGATTTCTTCTTCCTGATTAAAGAGTAAACATGACGATTCTTCATAATTTTCCTCCTTGACCTGGAACTTCCTTGAAGTTTACTATTACAATTGGCTCGTGAGAAGTCTCATCCCTTGTTCAGGAAGCTCATAATTGAAAGCTAGATGATCACATGAAACAAGTCTTCATAGGGAGCTATAAAATCCTTAGCATTATGACCTAATGACTCTTCTTTGCCAAATGTTTATTCATAAGGACAATAACTCAGATATATCCATGTTATTTGAAAGACTGCATGGAAGTTGCATAATCATGAGTTTGGTTATATTTTGGCAAGGTCACTTTTCTATATATATATATATATTTATTATATAATATATATCTATATATATTGTAGTGTCCTATCTAGGGTGTTGGACTAGACTATATTTATTATCGACCAGGGTGCGTAAACGTAGAGGCATGCGCCTAAATTATATAGACATAAAGGATCTAATCTTTCTAATTACAATGCTATTATTTGATTCAATATCAAACTAAATCACCCTATGTATCACTATCTACCAAGATTCAACAAATCAAAACGATGTGTATCACTGCAATTAAAGATTTTAGTCTCCTTACAGAGACATCATACGACTACTCAACATTCATTAACATTCATTAACATTCATTAACAGTCATGCAAGATGAAATCATAAGCATAGAGTTCATGACACTGCTCTACAAGATAACAAGGGATCGAATCCCTTACAGGATATGATTCACGATCCAAGTGATAATCTATTCAAGCACATTCATAAACATATAAGCAAGCACATTCATAAACATATAAGCATAAACATGAATCAATTTAATCACTGCGCATATCAATACCAAATACCCTAACTGTAAATGAAATAAAATAACAACAGTATACCATGTATGCAGGGCCCGTCCGCGTTCCAGGTATACTGGGCTTGTTATCCAACGATTACCAAATCAAAACAACATAGTCGTGATTGTAATGCAAGTCTTTGGTATTGAAATCAAAACTTTGTTCTTGAAACAATGATAATGGTAATGATTATACAACCGGTTCAGAACTATATTTACATATGGTTTTACATCCCTTGAAAACAGATGTACATTCATGAGCAGCTGTCACCGCTTTTACCAAAACACGATTTTTGAAAATGTTTCTATCCTAGCTGATATATAAAAAAAAGGAAACAAACTTAAATCGATTTGGACTGCGTGCTATTGCTGCTTTTGTGCCATAGTTGACCTTCATTGACCGCGCATGTAGGAGGGTTGATTCCGCTGCGGGATAGGTGCTCGTCCATGCTTGGACATTCCGCTTTTCATCCCTACCCTTCGCTCTAGCCTGGTTGTCATGCCACATGTCAAACAATAAACCAATTACAGGATGTTGGAACTTCCTGTATTCATTTTGCCAAAATTTCCTAATTCATTAACATAAAACCCTTAAATCAATTCCAATGCAATTTAATAACTATAAGACTATTAGTTAATCAATTTCCGAGGGATCTGAGAGATAAATGATGAAAAGAGGTAGGCAAATTTCATGTTTTTGGAGGGAAAAAGGGGTCATGGAATGGTACCAACATCTCTCCCCGACTTAATGAATTACCATGTCCTCATGCTAACCGCGAAGTGCTTCCTTTGAACTCTGTCCCTGCCTATACCTCTGCTGCCTTTAGCAATGTGTCCACATTCTTTTTCACCTGGGCATCTTTCTGGTCATGGAGCTCTTGCTTTAGTCTTTTGTATTTTTCCTTGAGGGTATTCTTTTGATTGTACCACTTGGTGGCCCACTTACAAATATCTGTTTGCTCAGCTTCTAGCTCATTGACTCGCTCCTTTAACATTTCATTTTTCTTTTGAAATTCTTTACTTTGTGCTCGGAGCATTTCATTTTCTTTCTTAATAACTTTCTCCAACATATTAGCCTCCATGAGCTCTTCCTTTAATTTTTCAATTTGTTTCTCCAATTTCTTCTACTTCTTATTGGGAGGTGGTGACCCTTTTTCTTGTTTGTTATTACTTTCGACCTCTATATCAGCTCCTGTACCTGGGGGTGAATGGCTTTCAACATCTACATCAGCTCCTGGCCCTGGTGCCGAATGGTCACTGCTCTGAATATCCATTTGTATAGGTGCATTGGATTCAGGCTGGTCTTCTTGCAACTGAGCTTTTGGTGTCCTTGTTGTTCTCCTTGAGTAAATGGTGAAAACTTTATCTTGTTCTGCCTTCTTAGCATCTTCCTTTCTCATCTGCCTAGTCCTTATGCTGCTCACAGGTGGAGGTATCTTGTTTTCTTTGGATGATGCTGGGATCTCCTCATCAATGTCCTTCATGAATCCCGAGTTTTCTTGCGATTCTTCTTTGTCTTCCTCATCTCTAATTTGGTTGGCAGCTAAGAACTCCTTCCACGTTTTCCCTCTTCTCTGCATTTCATGTTCAATAAGAATTTTGACTAAACCAAAGTGATATAAGCTCTTGTCTTCATTTCCTTTCTGCTTCTGGATGGTCTTTGACATCTTGGTTAGGCTCTACAATAGGAAATATGGTAAACTGATAACACATTGCCTTTTTAAGTGTAGAAACAACTTGATATGGTATAAATAAACAATGTTGTAGCGGCCTTCACAGGTTAAAATTTTTTGAAGTATGTAAACCATTTCATCCCAAGGATGCACCATCCAACTTCTTGGGATGCCTTTCTTCCAGTTAACCGATGAGACTCGAGACCTAGACATGAATTGGGTCCACGATTTCTCTTTGAATTTCTTGGTCTTAAAATACTTTTCCCCTTCTGGGCTAATCCCTATTGCTTGGGCGATGGTGTCTTTTGAAACCCTGAATGAGAAATTGCCTATCAGGGCTTTCTCCCCATTAAATGTGAAGGCGAATTGCTTAGCAACCTCTTCGTTGCTTCCATGGAATTTCTCCAAAAAGGGAAACCACTGTATTTCTCTGAGAATCAAAATGTAGTCTTCATGGTATTGGGAACTGTCGAACACACTTGGCTCGACCCTATTTGTCATCTTGGCGGAGGGTCGAGCTCTTAACTTGCAAATTTAACAAGGAAGTTTTGATTTATTACCTGATAGCGTCGCTCCCTTAGTATCCAATGTGATGCTGGGTCGACTGTCGTGTAACTTGGTGGGAGTCGAAATCTGATGGTGCTCACTGCCTTCGGTCCTTACTGTGGAGGCCACGGGATTATGCGCCAACGTAAACAATCCTGAAAAATGAGAGTGAAATGACCAACTTCCTTTACCTCAGAGTGTGTTCATTTTTGAAAACAGAGGAATAATGATGCCTCTTGCACAAATGCTATTATGGGAGCACTGGGAGCGTATATACCACACTGAGGTATGATGGAGTCCTCTGAATCACTTAGGTGCGTCGGGTGGTGAAATCATCATTCGGCTGCATGCAAAATAATGAATAGGCCTCATGTTTCTTACCTTTATATAATTTCTCCTTTTAAAAAACAATCACCACGTGTCCTGTTGGTACTCGGCCAAATGGAGGTATGGATTTAGGAGGTTGGTATGGTTGTAGGATGCGTAGAACAAGGTTGAAATGAAAGGTTAATGGATTTTAGAAGTAGGAAATAGGTTGAAGTAGGGAAGAATTAGGGAGATAAGGGATGATGAAAAATGTGCCCTTGAAATCGATCATAACAGTCACAGTTATTAGAATTAACATTAAAAATTAATCCAAGAAATTAAATGTTAAGAACAAGGAGTGTATTACACTTTTGTTTGACTGCTGTTGCATTGGCATGCTGAGTAGAGCTAGCCTCTTGACTATTTTTTGGCTTTCTTTGCTGTTCATAACAGGTCCCCTGAGGTAGATTTGAATGCAACAGGTCCCTCTGAAATACTGAAGTTGTTCATGCAGTTCTTTATGTGCATATAGGTACTGTTGAGCTTGGGTGTTTGATGGAGTCTTGGTGCTCAGCAACCTGCCCTTGTAGAAACTTGCTGAAGCTGTGTTGAAGTAACCTTGAAATATCAATCTCTTAACAGGTCCCTTTTTGTGTGTCTAAACAGGTCCCATTACTACTGGTGCTGATAGCATGGTCTTCATGGACAGAACAGGTCCCCCTGCATAGTATTTATAACCAGGTTCCTCTGAGATAAAACAATGACAAGACAGCTTATTTATTGAAATCTGGAATGCTGGAACAAACTGCTTTGGAAATTTACAATGAGGAGATGAGAAATCTTTAAAAAATTACAATGGAGAGATAAAAGAACAAAATGCTGATGCTTCTCTCCCCCACAAAAGTTTTGACTTGTCCTCAAGTCATTATTCAGCTGAGAAATTAAATAGTGAGCAAAAAAAGAAAGAGAATTCTTACCCGCCAACGAATTGGTTTTCAAGTAGGAATTCGGGATTACAGTGTGCCAGAGGCTGGTTTTCACATCTAACCCATTTATTTATTTTTGTTATTATTTTTGTTTAAATTTTTTTTTTTTTCTATGTTTTTTTTTTTTTTTTTTTTAATTTTTTTTTCGAAATTGAAAGAAAATCAACTAAGGCAGGGATACTGCAGCTGAGGGCTGCAGTATCTCAACCTCTCTTTGTTGAGATAGTGCGTGGAGAAAATCTTGCTTGCTAGTGGGCTTAGTATATAGTTTCAGGCGATGACCATTGACAGTAAAGGAATGACCTTCTCCATCAATAACTGTGAGCTTCAGTGAACCATTGTCATAAGCCTGAACAATTTGGTATGGGCCCATCCAATGGGTGGTAAACTTGGCTTTATGATCTCTGAACTTAGACTCAAAAAGTAAAGCCCAGTCACCTTCCTTGTACTGCTTCTTCTTGATATGTGCATCATGCCACTGCTTCCTTTGCTTTTGCATGATGATGGTGGTTTCCTCTGCTTGCTGCCTCATTTCATCCAGCTGGTTCAACTGCTGAATTCTTTCTTTTTGTGCTTGGTCCAAGTCAATTTGCAAATCTGCAGCCAATTTAAAAGTATGTATTTGAAACTCAATAGGAAGCATTACCTCTTTTCCGTACACCAACTGGTATGGTGTAAATCCTGTAGTATCCTTCCATGTGATTTTGTAAGCCCAGAGTGCATCTTTGAGCTTCTCTTCCCAATTCTTCCTGTTCATTGAAACAGTTTTAGTAATGATACCTTCCAAAGTTTTGTTTTTGGATTCCACCTGCCCATTGGCCTGTGGATGGTAAGGTGTGCTTCTTTTATGCTTGATTTGGTATTTGTCTGTGATGTCCTTTAACAAATTTGAGGTGAATTGGGTACCTTGATTAGTCACTATCTCCCTTGGCACTCCATGCCTAACAAAAATCTCTTCAAAAAGGAAATTGACAACTGCGTGTTCGGTGGCTCTAACCAGTGCTTTTGCTTCGGCCCACTTTGTGACATAATCAGTACATACTAAGATGTACTTCTTACCATTGGAGGTTGGGTTAATGGGTCCTATGAAGTCTAGAGCCCATTTTTCAAATGGCTCTAGGTGAACTTGGGGCTGAAGAGGCATCTTGTCTTTAGCTGTTGGCCTTCCCATTCTTTGGCAGCTGTCACAAATCTTTACATACTTCTTGGCATCCTTGAAAATGGATGGCCAGTAGTATCCAAGAGTAAGAACTTTGAATGCTGTCCGCTTAGCTGCAAAATGCCCACCACACGGTTCATCATGGCAAGATTTTAAAATATCAATTACCTCATCATTTCTTACACATCTTCTAATGATCATATCATAACCAGTGTAAAATAAATCACCATTAAGCCATGAATATCTAGCACTTTGTTTGACTAGTCTCTTCTTTTCCTTTGTAGTAAAGTGTGGAGGTGTCCTTCCTGTAGACAAATAATTGGCCAAATCAGCATACCAAGGGTTTACTATGGAAATTGCAAATAAATTCTCATCTGGGAAAGAATCTTCAACTGGAACAACCTCACCTTGATTTTGCAGTCTAGAAAGAAAATCTGCCACCTGATTCTCTTTACCTGGTCTATCTAACACTGTGATGATTTGAATTCCTATGTAACAATAGTAACCATCTGGTAACTCTGCCACTAGTTATTGGTTTATTCATTAAATGTTTAATGGTAGAATGGTCAGTATGTACAAAGACTTCATAACCAATTATGTAATGTCGGAATTTTTTCACAGCATATATGATAGCAAGTGTTTCCTTCTCTGTGACTGTGTAGTTTAACTCTGCAGGTGTTAGATTTTTGCTAATGAAGTAAATGGTATAAGTACAAGATTCCTCTTTTTGGCCTAATGATGCACCCACTGCAGTGTCAGATGCATCTATAAAGATATGAAATGGTAGGATCCAATTAGGCCCTCTCAAGACTGGTGCAGTTGATAACTTCTTTTTGAGTAGTTCAAATGCTTGTTGGCAGTACTCATTCCAACTGAAAAGTACATCTTTTGATAGAAGTTTAAACAAAGGTAAAGCTATTTTACTAAAATGTTCAATAAACCTTCTGTAATAGCTTGCATACCCAAGGAAACTTCTTACCTCTCTTTGATTCTGTGGAATTGGCAAATCGACAATGATCTGGATATTTGCTGGGTCAACCTGGATGCCTTGAGAAGAAATATAGTGGCTTAACACTATCCCTTCGTTCAACATCATAAAACACTTCTCATTGCTGAGGGACATATTAGTTTCAATACATCTTTTCAAAACTCTCTCAAGGTTTTCTAATGCATGTTCAAATGAATTTCCGTATACTGAAAAGTCATCCATGTAAACTTCAACACAATCATGAATTAAATCAGCGAAAATAGCTAATACAGCTCTCTGAAATGTAGCTGGAGCATTGCAAAGTCCAAACGGCAAAACATTGTAAGCATAAGTGCCCCAAGGACAGGTGAATGTGGTTTTGTCCTGGTCTTTTGAGGCTATCCTGATCTGGTTGTAGCCACTGAAACCATCAAGAAAAGAAAATGATGATTTCCCAGCTAGGGTGTCTAACACTTGGTCAATAAATGGTAGTGGAAAATAATCTTTGAGCGTGGCTTTGTTCAGTTGTCTATAATCAACACAAATGTGCCACTTACCATTTTTCTTGGGCACTATAACCAATGGGGATACCCACTGAGTGTCAGAAATAGGATATATAAAATTAACTCTCAATAGTTTTTGCAAAGATATTAAAAGATATCTTGGAGCATGGGGTTCATTCTTCTCTGTGGTTGCCTCACAGGTTTGATAGTATTATCTGTGTAAATATGGTGAGTGCATGTGTCGAGGTGAATCCCATGCATATCAGTATAGTCCCAAGCAAAGGCTTTCTGGTATTTTCTCAAGAGTCGGATCAATTTCTCTTGCTGAGAAGAGTCTAGATGATTGCCTATGTTCAGAGTTTTCCCTGGACTAATCTCTATGACCTGACTTTGTGTGTTGGTGATGGATTGAACTGGAAAGATGTCGTGAAATGTAGTTTGCAAAGATTGAATAGTGCATGTTTCCTGAAAATTTTGGGCTAAAAGTACATCTGCAGCATGATATTGGTCATGTCTCAAATTTTCAGAAATATTAGGTTGAGAAAGGAATAGTTCTACCAAATCATTATTGTTTTGTTCTTGGAAATCATAGATTTGGTCAAGGATAAAAACAGATTGTACTTCTTCTTTATCATTGAATTTATCATCAAGCCACAAATTATGTGTTACTGCTGGTGATTGTGCCGATGGGTAGAGGGTGAGTTGTTTTCTTTCAATCCCTCTCGAAATGATCATGTTGCCAGATTGAGATCCAATAAATGCATCAGCAGTCGCTAACCATGGTCTACCAAGAATGATAGGGTGCCCTCCTAAATTGGATTTGGGTTGGAGAACTAAAAAGTCCACTGGATACTCCCAAGAGTCCAGTGAGACAATCATGTCTTCCAAAATCCCTTCAGGAATCACTTTAGACCTATCAGCTAGTTCTAGAACAATCGTTGTATGTTGCAAATTTGTAAGCTGGAGTGTTCTCATGGTTTCAGGAGTCATGGCATTAATTGCGGCCCCAAGATCTATCACAGTGTTTGGAATTTGTATGTTGTTAATGATGGTGGTCACTATGGGAATGCCAGGACCAACATACTTTTCTATGGAGATGGTATTGGTCATAAGGCCTGCTAAATGTCCTATAACATGAATGGTTTGAGGATCAATCCTTTTTCTAGCAGGCTTCTTGAGGCACATGTCTTTGATGGTTTTAGTGTATATGGGAATGTCTTTTATAGCTTGCAGTAGCAGAATTTTTATGTAGACATTTTTGAGCTCATCTAAGACATCAAACTGTGGTATAGGCAGTGGAGGTTTGATTTGGACCAATCGGTCTGGAAAAGGTGGGAAATGGTTGCATTTGCTTATCTCTGGTATCATCGTTTGATTTCCTTTGATTTGTCATTTCATTTTCATTTTCTATGTTTTCTTCTCGCCTATCTATTATTGGAGAATATTTCTAGAGTACCTTACCAGACCTCAAGTTGATATTTTGCAAGGGTATTGTGGGATATGGGGTTCCCTCTTCTACATTGTAGGCTGGCCTCTCTGCTCTATTATTCGGATTTGGGACAGTTTGAGCAGGAATTTGAGTGGGTCTGGAAGGTTGTGAGTTAGCTGGAAATTGTAGTTGTGGTGGATTTATTGGTGGAGGAGCAGGCAGTGCTTGTTGAGTAGGTTGAGGTGGATAAACAACTTGCTGAGGATACTGCTGATATGGTTGAGAATGTGATGGATACGGTTGATGGTATTGTTGATATGGCTATGAATATGGTGGGTATGGTTGAGGATATGTATGATAAGATTGAGAGTACTGTTGAGATGGTCTCCATTGTTGTTGTGGGTTGTTTTGGTGCTGCCATGGCATGGGTACATTCCATGAGTTCTGTGCATACATTTGATCATTTACAGGAAATTGCAAATTTTGATTTGGGAACATACCTTGAGGTGCTGGCCTTGGCTGCCATGGTCTTTTTGCGCCCATGTAATACACGTTTTCCATCTCTGCATTGGCTGCCATATTACAGTTCTGCAAAACCTTAACTTTAGGACAGTTAAATATATCATGATGTTCAGTACATAAAGCACAAACTTGAATGCTTTCTAGTGGACAGTCCTTTAATGCATGTTTCTTCCGGCACTTTGGGTAGAAAATAGCCATTACCTGATCTTCAGCTTCTTGTTTCTTTTTAGCTTTTAGAGTGTCAATTTGGTTCCCTATTGTGCTTAACAAATCTGTTTTAAATTCTTCTAACAGATTCCCTATCTCAGCCCTTGTGACACTTGCTGAAGCAGACTTTGTGACCTTGGATGACAGGGTTCTTTTTCCCATTTTAGCTTTACTCCTTGAATACTTTTCGCATAGATCAGCGATTTCTTCAAAGGGTAAAATAGAAATGTCACCTTTACCCATCAAGTTAAGGTCATCCATGTATTCCTCTCGGATACCTTTCAAGAATATTGTGCGGATCAGATCAAGAGGCATAGTTCGGTGTTTAGATTTTTGTAAGTTGTAGACAAACCATTCCAAGTATTCCTCTAAGGTTTCATCCTCTTGTTGGCTCATTCTAAAGATGTCATCTTTAGAGTCTTTGGATCTGCAGTAGGGTTGATATTTCCTTAGAAATACTCTTCTCATACCATTCCAATCAGTGATAGTATGCTCACCAAGCCTCATGAACCATCTTAAGGCTGATGCCTTTAATGTCGCTGGAAAAAGTCTGAGCCTATGGGCATCATCAGTATAGCCATATGTTCGACATACAATGTCAAAATCCAACAAGAATGAGTCGGGATCTTCTAAAGCCATACCATAAAAGTTAGGTAGCACTGATGGGGGTACGTTTTCCATTTTGATCTCATCATCTTCTTGTGGTTCATGTATAGGAAAAGGAAAAGTTGACTCTTCTTCGTCTCTATGTCCTTGATGTGGTACTGATCCATCTCCTTCCTCAGCCATTTTAATAGGTTTCTATGTGTCAGAGTCACTTGTTTCAAAGAGGCGATTAAGGAAAGATTATTCAGTCACTGTGCTACTTTCTCCTTGTGTGGAAGACCTAGGAAAGTCCTTCTTCTGCGATTTATGTGTTAATAAAGTTTGCCTTTCGATGAGAGTAAGTCTTTGTCCTGATTTTTGTTTATCCTCTAATGCTTGTATGATGTTCTCCTCAGCTGGTGTTGAATTCTTTAAAGAGTCTCCTCCTGATGATGATGGGTTAGTTTTTGAATGGCGGGGTGTTTTTATGAATCTACCTTGACTGTCTCTAAACCTAGGCATAAATGAACATGATTTTAACTCTGTTTTTGTTTATTTTTGTCTATTGAATTTTTTTCTTTTAAATCCTTTAAGTATGCCTCCCCGGCAACGGCGCCAAAATGTAGTGTCCTATCTAGGGTGCTAGACTAGACTATATTTATAATCGACCAGGGTGTGTAAACTTAGAGGCGTGCACCTAAAGTATATAGACATAAAGGATCTAATCTTCCTAATTAAAATGCTATTATTTGATTCAATATCAAACTAAATCACCCTATGTATCACTATCTACCAAGATTCAACAAATCAAAACGCTGTGTATCACTGCAATTAAAGATTTTAGTCTCCTTACAGAGACATCATACATAAAACCTCTATTCAGCGACTACTCAACATTCATTAACATTCATTAACAGTCATTCAAGATGAAATCGTAAGCATAGAGTTCATGACACTGCTCTACAAGATAACAAGGGATCGAATCCCTTACAGGATATGATTCACGATCCAAGTGATAATCTATTCAAGCACATTCATAAACATATAAGCAAGCGCATTCATAAACATATAAGCATAAACATAATCGATTTAATCACTGCGCATATCAATACCAAATACCCTAACTGTAAATGAAATAAAATAACAACAGTATACCATGTACGCAGGGCCCGTTCGCATTCCAGGTATACTGGGCTTGTTATCCAACGATTACCAAATCAAAACAACGTAATCGTGACTGTAATGCAAGTCTTTGGTATTGAAATCAAAACTCTGTTCTTGAAACAACGATAATGGTAACAATTATACAACTGGTTCAGAACTATATTTACATATGGTTTTACATCCCTTGAAAACGGATGTACATTCATGAGTGGCTGTTGCCGCTTTTACCAAAACACGATTTCTGAAAATGTTTCTATCCTAGCTGATATATAAAAAAATGGAAACAAACTTAAATCAATTTGGACTGCGTGCTGTTGCTGCTTTTGTTGCCAACATGCCATAGTTGACCTTCGTTGACCGCGCATGTAGGAGGGTTGATTCCGCTGCGGGATAGGTGCTCGTCCATGCTTGGACATTCCGCTTTTCATCCCTAAACTTCGCTCTAGCCTGGCTGTCATGCCACATGTCAAATAATAAACCAATTACAGGATGTTGGAACTTCCTGTAGTCACTTTGCCAAAAATTCCTAATTCATTAACATAAAACCCTTAAATCAATTCCAATGCAATTTAATAACTATAAGACTATTAATTAATCAATTTCCAAGGGATCTGAGAGATAAATAATGAAAAGAGTTAGGAAAATGTCATGTTTTGGGAGGGAAAAAGGGGTCATGGAATGGTACCAACACACAGATATATATATATATATATATATATATATTATATATATATATATATATTATATATATATATATATATATATATATATATATATATATATATCAGAGTAAGTTACAGTTGAGCCATAAAGGTGAATATATTGATGATATCTAATTGATGACCCTATCAAAGGAAGAGGGATCTAAAATGGCCTTGATAATCTATTTCATTCAATTAAGATCTGATGAAGAAGTTGTTGGCTTGCATATGCAGATCTTGTGGCATCCTCGGTGTCCTAGATAAATGCCTTGCTATAAAGACTATATCTATATATTGATAGCTACTTTGTAAGATATCTCGGTGACTCTTTTGTCTATAATTTGAGGCACACTGATGAAATCCAAGATTCCATGAATATTCTGATGCTGGCTCAGTTAGTAGTATGATGGATGGAAAGAGAACATCTAGTACTATATCTCTTGATTCAGTTGATATGGAAGCACTATCGAGGTTGATTGTTTGAAGCAACAAGCATGGCTTATTATGAAGCCATTTCGATTGAAGAAGTTCTTAAGTGATCCATTTGAGCACACATTGTGTTGCAATATTCTTCAAATAATCCATACTCCACATATATTGGGTACAGCTTTATGGTGCATTGGAAAGTTACATAGATTCATCATTGTTGGATGGGAATATTAATTTCTTTAGAGAGAGGCTGGGAGTTGTAGATAGACCTTACTAGGAGGGTCCCAGTTGAACATTGATCTCTGGTATCTCTTGGGGGCCTGGGGTTATTCTTCAGAGATATGAGTGATAATAGGATGAGTGGTTCACCTTCCCCTATGATACCCCATGATGGTTGACATGTGTGTAGGGTGAGCGGTTCACCTTCCTCTACGATTGATGAGATATGCATAAGATGAGTGGTTCACCTTCTCCTATGGCATATGAGAGGGATGACTGGTTCACCTTCTCCTACGAATACCCCCGTGAGAGATGCATTTAGGCATCTTCTTGTGGACATGTGGGTAGGATGTGTTTCATCCTTCTGCACATGTAGGATTCTCATTCCCTGCGATTTTTGGTTGACATGTCAGTGGGACGTGGTTCACCCTTTCCCCATTTGTAGGATGATTCCTATGATTATTGATTGGCATGCATGTAGGACGTGGTTTATCCTTTCCCTACTCTTGGTTTTCATGCATATAGGATGTGTTTTCTCCTTTCGCTATGTATGGTTGTGACATGTGTTTGTAGGATGTTGATTCTCCCTTCCCTATGTGTGGTTGTAAGAAAGAAGTGATATATTATTTCCTTGCTAGTGTTCCTACATCATCCTACCTATGTAGTTTGGAACTCATGGGAAGTACCAATGATCTGGCCAATGAGTTAGGAAAAGTGGTTTGGTACCATAGCACTCTCGATGGATGCATAATGTACTTCTATACTCCCCATGTCTAGGATGAATGATGCTCAACAAACTTGATCACTTGGGATCAAGTCTGATTACAATTTTACATCTAGTTATATGGATTGACTTTTTTTGGTGGAGAGTGGTAAGGTCTTGTGACTCACTCTCCATCAATTCTTCTTCATTATTCTTATCAATGTTCAACAGATCAGAGAAGAGATAAGATACAAATATGGCATGTGACGTTAGGATAGGTAACGATGACCGGATGGCATGACAGACTGCTAGGTGGAATTCTCCCTAGTTGAGAGGGAGTGTTAAAATTGGAAACTAGGGCCAAATTCCACCATTGGATAGTTCATCTCTTGGATATGATTATTGCATTGAACTCCTCTTTTCGAGAGGACCAAAGTCAACCTAAAGATCATCAAATTTGGATAAGAAGAAGTGTGTTTTTAAACTTATGTCCACTCATGTGCAAATTGTCAAGGTTAGCCTCATCATCATAAAGCCCAACAGTCATGCCTTTTGATCCTCAATAATTTGTATATATAGAGGTGCGTTCAACTTCATTTGATACATCAAAGGGATCCAATTTATATATAAGGTAGTTGAGTTCTTCAGGATGATGAAGAGCTGTCTTTTTTGGGTTTCTTCCTCAATAACTAGGGCCAAGATTCCTTTGATAAATACCCACAGGACTTTATGAAATATTAGGGCAAATTGTATGGGTAATCCTATCAGTACAGGTTCGAATTCAAGCCCAGAAATTTAGGTCATCTTTGGGTATTGAATTCTATCTTATCTATGGTCAATTTAAGGAATAATTTCTCCCTTTCTGTGTTTTCACTTTAGAGCCATTACTTTACGTAGGTCTGCGGCCATGCACCAGGTTAGACAAAGGGGTTGAGAAGCCTATCTTGGGTTCAGATCAGTTCTAAGGGCCAGCGATGTAAAAAATCTTGCTTGCCAAGGAAAGCTGCAATTTAAAGGAGGGCTCCTTGATCGATTGTTTGGAAAAATAGAGGATTGTAAGAAATCCTAACCATATCTTAGTCGACTACTATTGACAGAGTGATGATATTGTAGTTTTGGGTTATTCACTTATGGAGGGGAAATCATATTGGATATTCAAATTGTCAATTCATTTTGACTTTAAATTATTGTGATTTATCTCTATGTTGAATATTTGATATTATTAACAGGATGAAGTATTGATCAAGTGTTTTTCCCATCTTGGGGCTTTTATTTGGCTGGTGCCATATCCTTATGTACTCTTGTCTTGGCTTGTCTTTTTCATCTTTCACCTATGTTCTTCCTTCAGTTACTATCATTATAATGATGTATTATGTGATTGCTAATGGAAAATTGGGCTAATATGGATCTCTAAAGTAGATGTCCGAAGAAAGAAACATATTAACCTAAAATTAACAAGATCTAACCAGTCCTAGTTTGAAACCTAGTTTGATAGGTGGACTAGTCCAGTCACTGGTTCTGATTTTGAATGATATGTTATGAAGAATGTAATAAACTAATAGAGTCAAAGAGAAATAGTTTGAAATAATCTAGATCCATTACATGGCTTTACGTGTTGCAAAGTTTCAAGATTGAGAATTTGTAGTGTTTCTTTTGTTACAACATAATGGAGCGATCACAGGCGTTTCAATGGGGGAGAAATATCACACAATGTGTGTTCATGTTGGGGGATATATATTGAGGAAAAAATGACATAATATATTGGGGGATATATAGGGGGAAAACAATTTTTATATTGGAAAATATAAAAAATGGAGCTCAAAGTTAATGACAAAATACAAAGGGGTGTAAAAAATGTTAATGAAAAAGATGGATACCTACAATATCTAGTGAAAGTAGGGGTTTTTAAATTGGGAGACTATATTGCATTTATATTGGTAGTGGGCTAAATAATGTGATTTTTAGAGGGATTTTCCAATATGTAGTCAAATTAAGGGCATTGTTTAATATTCCATAAATGCATGTGATATGTCAAAGGTTCACTGAGTGAATCCCCTGTGGGAGCGATACAAGGTCACTTGTCGAAAGAAAATCATTAAAAGTATCCATCTATTTGGTGGTTGGAGGGAAAGATCTACACCCTCTCACTAATTTTCCCTTCACATAAAGGAAAGTTTAAAATCACCTATATCATTACTCATGTCCCCAAGCATAGGAAAATAATTATGTAAATGTTATACACATTGAGATGAAGTTGGTCACAATATAATACCTATCAATGCAATGCTTCTAGATCCATCATTTTAAAGTGAAATAAATGCTCCATGGCTTGAAATGTTTTCTTCGGGCTCATCGTTCGAAAAAAATCATGGAAGGTCACTACAAATTACCCTTGGGCAGTGTTTATTTAAAGATACTGTTTGTTAGGGAATCTTTAGAAATTTACATAGATCCAACATTCAAATGCCAAAAAAATATTGATGTTCTAGAATGTTTTTTTGGGTCTTCTCAAATGCCACTAGAGAGTTGACTTGCAAAATTATATATTTAGAGGAAAGTGTTGTAAAAACTACAATACAGGTATCAATAACACATACCTCCTCGAAATCCTAATAGAGGACTGTCATCTTGGATGCCAAGCTCAAAATATACTTAGAATTTCCCTCTCAAAAGAGGTCACTACATTGCACAGCCCAAATGGTAAAACCTTGTATTCAAATGACCCCCATGGGTAGGGGAACGTAGTTTTGTCTTTATCCTCAGGAGCAATATGAATTTGATTGTATTCACTACACCCATCTGGGAAATAAAAGTATTTCCTCCTAGCGAGTGTATCAAGGACTTGGTCTACAAACAGGAGATGAAAATGATCTTTTTGTGTGGCTTTCTTTAGTTCTCTATAATCTACACAAATGATCCATTTTCCATTCTTCTTAAGGACTACCACCAATGGTGAAACATAGTTGTTGTCAGATATATGGTATATAAAGTTAACATCAAGAATTTTCTGTAGTTCTTGCTTCACTAATTGCTCGAGCATCTTTTCAATGTAAATGTGGTGCATACAAAGTTGTGGATAAATGTATTTCATGTCTTCATTGTCCTAAGGAAGTGCTTGTTTGTATTTCTGAAGAACTTGGATCAGTTTCTCAATCTAGAGGTAATTAAGGCTAGCATTAATGTTCAATGTTTTACCCGGTTCAATCTCAACAAGAAAAATGATATGGATTATAGTAGTAGGTATGTGGTCATTATTTAACTCTCCAATGGATCACCCTAGGCTTTGTTATCGGGAACATATTTCAAAATCTAACATGTTGGATATCATATGGTACAAGGATGACTAATGAAACCATTTATTGTATCATCCTTAGTATGTCTCTTAAAGATAAGGGCTTTATCAATGGTAAGGGGAGAACGTAGATGACCTTGTTCATACTCAGGAGGAAGCCATTTAACCTTTTCATATGACGTTGGATTTAGTAGGAAGATACAAAATAAGGCTCTTGATGGAATTTCCTTTATAAATAGTTATACTTCCAATATGATACCTAATGTATGCATCTAAAGTGGTGAGCCATGGTATTCCTAGTATGTGAGGGTGTCTTTCTAGCTTCTTTCTAAGGTTAAGAATAAAAAAATCAACTAGGTATTCCTATGAATCCATAGAGATGATAATATCATCGAGGGTCCCTTTTGGATTTACCACATATTTGTCAACTAACTTCAGCATGGTTAGGGTTGGTTTTAAGGTAACTAGTCCAAGGAAGGCATAGGTTTCAAGCACTATGACATTTATAGTAGCTCCTAAGTCCATTAGTGTATTTGGAAACCTTCGTCCCTAAATCTAAACAGTGCCCACTGGGTTTCCAAGTTCACCATATTTGATGGGTATTTTTTCTCCTAAAATAAGATAAGAAAGTTTCCCAAGCACATGGACTATAGGGGGGTATTTTGGTTTCCCTCCAAGTTTCTTGAAACAATTCTTTGATGGTCTTAGAATAGATCGATATGTTTGATAGATTGGAGAAGGGGTATTTTAATACACAAATGTTGGGTCCCTATAATACTAGTGATTACCCCATTACTATGGTAGTTGTACCCCTTATTAATATTTTTGTGCCCCTATTGCCCCCATATTGTTATTACTGTTGCCCCATAGATTCCCTATTGTTATTTTTGGCTTTATATATTATTATTAGGTCGCTGGTTATATTGGACTCCTTAGATCCATATTATAGAAAGGAGTCTTGTCATTTGTATCATCAAAAATTGTTCTTTATGTAATGTAAAGGAGGTGCCCCCTCGAAGAGGTTGAATTCTTAGGCATTGATCTATCTTTTCTATCTTTTCTTGAGCTGGTTTCATAACATTTGGTATCAGAGCTTTGGATTCTAGGTTTCGCTGCTCCAAATAGGTCATCGTGGAATTTTCGCTATAACTTTTTTTCTACGATGTTGCAAAAGTAAAAAAAAAAAAACCCATTTGAGAAGACATTGCGCTGCATCTCAGGTCTGAATTTCAGAGCATTTCACGCTATATTTTCGGAGATATGATCTAAGGAAGTTGGTCTTTTTGCAGATTCCTAAACTACATTCCAAACAGGTGACTTCGGAAAAATCGTCATAACTTTCTCTCTGAGAATCGAATTGAAATTTCATGAAAAGGTACAGAAAGAGGACGGACATAAGTTTCTTCTAGATATTTTTCAGAGCCAGAGGTTCAAATAGTAACACGTGGCACTTCATACAAGTTCACCCTTCTGAAAATGTCTATAATCAGGTCACTGTGGGAGATTTGGCATAACTCTTCATTGGAGAATCCAATTGGGGTCAGACTGGTGGCACTGGAAAGAGGACATAGAGGACTACCACAGGTTGCAATTTTAGAACTGGATGTTTTGAAAGTACAGAGATACATCAAATGAAATATCGAGCTCCTACAAAGAAAAAAAAGGTGTGTAGATTTGTTTAATTTTTGCTTAAGATTGGTTTGAAAATTTATTTTGAAGGAATTCAAAGGGCTAGTAGAGAATTATTATTAGTAACTGATGCCCCGAGGAAAGAAAATGCAAACACCTAGTAAGGAGCCTGAAAGCTCTAGCATGACTCATGAAGAAGAGGAAGAAATGCTGCATGATATATCAAAATTACAAGACCAAGTGCAAAAAATGTCAGCCTCACAAAAGCTAACAGAAGCTAAGATAAATGGCATGGAATCTAAGATAAAGGGCGTGGAAGCTAAGATGGATGATTAGAAGACATATTTGAAGACAGACATGGACGATTTGAAGACAGATTTGAAGACAGACATGGACGAATTGAAGATAAATATGAACAAGTTGCTACAAGAAATGGTCACTAAGGGTGAAAGAGTAGTAAAGGAAACTCATGATGAGAACAAAAGAAATGTTAAT
>APFE030839340.1:1212-22937 GCA_000404065.3 Pinus taeda
TGATTGGGAATTTTATGTAAATAAATAAATTAGGAATGTGAACAGTCATCGGGAGATGAACTGAACAATCACTCCCTATTTAATATAACAATGAGTTACCTATGGAATAACATATGAATCAATTGTTTGTTTTGTGGAGTTACTGCCTGGCCTGATAGTTTTAGCGAGCCTAGCGACAGTGAAACTCATTCTTGTCTGGGTGGACAAGTTTGTCGCTTTTGTTTTAACGGGTTTAATGACAAGGATAACTCAGTCATTTTCATGTTTAGAGAGTTTGAAAAGGGACGAAAAGGAAACTCCAGTAGTTATTTTTTGTAGCATAATCCCTTAATTCTGAAAAAGGATAAAATAATACGAAGGGGATGACTTTTTGATCACTTTAGCGAACTGAAAAGACAAGCGCTCGAACTTTTTCATGAGATAATCCCTCAGGTCCGAAAAAGATTAAAATATACAAGAGGGATGGCCCTTTTCATTACTTTAATGAGCCGGAAAGGCCAATAGCTCGACAATATTTTCATATTTAACGAGTCTGAAAAGGGTTTAAAGGAGACTCATTTTTTAGGAATGAGCGGCGTTTATGGTAGCAACTGGTTCCGGGTAAGCTTAGAACTTCTCAAAACTTGGTGATGTGAAGAGGTTGGCTAACAGGACCACTCGTCGCAACTATTCCTCAAAAGGGCAAACAATCAAGTGGAAGCGTATGATCAGCCAAAAGGATGGAGGTGATGGCAGGAACACAACCAAGGCTCAAAAGGTTGATAGCAGGGCAATCACAAAGGTTATTTACCGAAGGTGGGTTAATTTTTTAATGAGCTTGACCTGTGGGGGAACTACTCTCAGTGGTAGGTTTATTTTTTAACGAGCTTGAACCATGCAATAACATTGCTCAGTGATAGGTTTATCTTTTAACGAGCTTGAATCATGTGATAACATTGCTCAGTGGTAGGTTTATTTTTTAACGAGCTTGAACCATGCGATAACATTGCTCAGTGGTAGGTTTATTTTTTAACGAGCTTGAACCATGCGATAACATTACTCAATGATAGGTTTATTTTTTAACGAGCTTGAACCATGCGATAACATTGCTCAATGTAGGTTTTTTTTATGCAAGCTAGAAACGACAAAACTAAAAAGCTAGAAAAACTAAAAAGCTAAGGAACTACTGAGCTTAGGTAAGATAGTTTCATTAGCGTTTAGACAAAACACTTCCTTTGCTTCATCCGCGGAGCAGACAAAGGTGAATGGTGTGTTGGACCAATCACCTAAACTAAGAAGTTAAAAAGTAAAAAGCTAAAAAGTTTTAAAAAAATGAAATTAGTCATTTTTAGCTTGCATAAAAAGGTTTGCATGCCCCCAGGCATCGAGAAAAGGAGAGTCTCCAGTAACCATATGGAAAACACTGTGGTTAAGCAGGATGGTTTTTGTCAGTGATTAGACAAAAACACTTCCTTGGCTTTGTCCGCCAAATAGACAAAGGTGAATGGTGTGGGACGACACTTCCAATCACATAACCTACAGGGAAACCTATCTTTTGAGCTGGGTTCGTCTCAAAATAGACAAGGCTGCATGACCCCTAAGCTTCGTTACATTCATCGGACTACTCCAAGCATTCAGGTGGATGGAATGAAGGTTAAAGAGACACTCTTGATGCAAAAGGACCAATTAGGGATGATGTTGACTTGGAGCTATTTTTGAACCGGGAAATGAAAGCTGGTCAATAGTGACAATTTTGCCTTCATGTGGGAAACACATCACTCGAAAGAGTGTTGAAACAATAGCCTCCATGTTGTAAACATAGTCATGCCCAAGGAGTAGATTGTAATCTAACAACCCTTGGACTACCATCACGTTCAAGTGAATGGTTTTCCTTCCCAAAGTTATCGGTAACTTAGGGAGGATCCCTAACAGTCAACTAGTTCCTTTGTTAAAGCCTAACAAATTCTGTGTAACAGGCATAAGCGATGGTGAACCAAGTGCTTTCCAAGCAGTTGAGGAAAGGATACTCACTGAGGCTCCTTCATCTATGATAGTGCCAAACATGATCATTTTGTAAACTTGTACTATGATCTGGAATATTACTTTAGAAGGAAGGCGGGATCTCGCTAGTCGATTCCAATCAAAGGAAGTGACTAGACTACTTGGAGGGGTTACCGAATAAACGGTAGAATTAACCTCTTTAGTAGAGAGAACTAGGGGATTCTCTTCTTGTTGTGAAGGAATGGGTGGGTTGCCCCCAAATTCATCAAACTCTGAAGTGATAAAAAGAATTTGAACGGTATCATTCTCACTCTCTTTGGGAAGGATATGATCTTCTGAAGGTAAAACTAGGTCGACTGCCATCTCGACCTGTTGACTTTGGTCCAGTACAAACTCAGAAGATTTACTCTCAATGAGAGGTGTTTTGACCGACGGTTGAGTTATGTCAGTCAGTTTTTCAACTAGTAAAGGACTTGGGGATAGTTTGCTATATCCAAACAGAAGTCGTTGCGGTGAAGCAGGATGGTTATACAAGATTCCTTTGGCCACATCCAAAAACGGACAACGGGGAAGGGTATGGTTCCCTTTACATAACTTACATGGAATTTGGACCTTTCTTTTCTGCCCATTATTACTAGTTAATGGTGTGTTGTCAACATGATCACCAGGGGTTGATGACGTCGTTTGGTGCGAATGGGGGCACCATTCTCTCAAGATTCGAGGAATGCATGGACATTCTCGATGAATATGGTCTCCTATACAAATTATGCATGGATCCATGGGTTTGAAAAGCTAAGTGTGTGGATTTTCACCAAACGCTGCATGGTTTCCCCCTTGCTTAACTGACTTCTCCTTCTTCTCCTTCCCTTTCTTCTTCTTCTCAGTCACCTGGTTACTAGCATCACTATTTTCACCAAGCGAAGAGGAAGAAGGGGAGGGAGAAACAAACAAAGTAGAAGCTAAAGGGTCAAATTCAGTGTCAACTGGTTGCTTATTCGATTGCTGAGGAATCACAGTATTTTGAATGACAGAGGTTGAGAATAGCCATACTGGCAGGCCAATTGTGATTCCTGGAAGGGACAATGTGGCCATATACAAAGCACCAATATTTCCCCAAGAAGAAAATGGACTAGGACTCCATTATCTCAACCTAAGATCAACGAAGGAACAAGGATGTTATTCCGAATTAAATAAATTTTAATGACACTTTGACACAACTTTGTTTTTTCAATTTTTAAGAGTCGAGAAAAAGCTAAAGATGACTCTAGTCCCCTTTGATTTTTAATGAGCCTGAAGCGACAAGTGCTTAGATGGACCTTTTCTTTTAAGGAGTCAAAAAGGAATAAAAGTGACTACTCTAGAAATCTAGACAGAGGGATTACCAAACCAATCGCAAAACAATATACAACTTGGTGGTAAATTAAAGAGAAATTACCGAGGACTTATATACGATAGTCAATCTTCCCGAATGTTGTGTTCAATGCATTCCCATCGATAGGGTGGCAAACACGACTTCCTATGGATAAAGGATATAAGCCTATTATGGTCTCCCAATATATACTCGACGGTACGGGGAGCACACGTCCGTGCTAGCACTTGTCGTATCAAAGAGGAGGAATCACCCAACCTTCAATGAAAATGATAGTTACTAGTTTTTACGACGCCGGAACACGTCTCTAGCCTAGACCTCTAGATGTGTTGCGTTCGGTTCCAAAGCGTTGTTAAGTTCATTGAAATTTATTTTAGAGTTGATCTTGTTTAAAAGTTTGCCTTTCAATGGTTCACCACGTGATGTAGATTTAATATTCCTAAATATGCAGTCTACAATGATAAACAATCGTTATTTATTTTGAGCAATGAAAATCTAGCTACAAGGAAAGAAGATTACAATTATTTCAAACAAAGAGAAAAGAGCACACACTAAATGCAATTTTCCTAAAACATTTTTCGCACACAGTCTAAATGCAAATGCAAATGCATGTATTTGTTTTTCGTTCCCCTTAATGTGAAAAATGCCAAAAATGAAAACTAAGTAGAGCAAAGATCTGAAATATTTTTATTCAAAGCGACATTTCGACAATTTCTTTTTCAAAATAGAAAGGAAGACTAAACGACACTTTTCAATTTCGAATAGAAAATGCTTTCGACACTTCAAATATCAACAAATCAAATCAATACATGATAAAAAGTTCAATCAACTATCCAGAGAAGGAAGACTCAATGACACTTCTCTTTTTGACACAAAATGATAGTTACGACACTTTTTGCATCAAAATGACAGATAGATTTAAGAAAATTTTCAACAAAGGATTGTAAATGATGGACAAATACATAAAAAATTTGCTAATCCTAATCAATGGAGGCTGAACTATGTTAAGCAAGTAGGCTTCAACAATGAGATATTGTTCATAAGCAACAAAACAACTAAACAGAGCTGAAAACAAGGACAAAAAAACCCAAATTTTGAGAGAAATAGGCTCAGTCAGTCATCGCACCTGGGCTTCACAGAAACATGGATGGATCGCACTTTTCAGGCTCGAGAGGTGCGATGCATACTGGTAGACAGTGACAGATAGTGCGATGGGCCAGGGAGCGCAACTAAGATTGGTTTTGGCTCAATTTTGTAGCTTATTTTAGTGAGTTAAGCTGAGCTATGATGGACGGTAAAGAGAAACGTACAGAGGTATGATCTTGAGAGGTTACTGAGCTACCAAAAAGGCATATAGAATGCTTATAAGTTAGATGTTCAACTCATAAACTAAACCAGATATTGAATGAACCAACATTCATCTACTTTGCAATTGCAAAGCAAGAGAGTTCGAAGGATATCTGGCTAACTTCAGGCTCCATCTATAGTTTATAAAACAAACAACAACAACAAACCAAAAAACTATTCGATCCCCAGTGGAGTCGCCATTTTGTTTCTGGGAAAACTAGTGTCTTTCCGATCTGCTAGCCCTCTAGGATTGGAAACTATCCTAGAAAACAAACAATCAAAGAAATTTGGGATTTCCTCTATGTATGATAGATAAGAGAGAAGCAAAGGAACCAACCTGGATCTTCTGTTTGACTCCTTGCTTGATTTCTCTCCCCCTTGATAGAGTTTGCAACTCCTCTCCTACTTATCCCGCTTAGAGAATACTTGGATCTTCCGCTTGACTCCTTGCTTGATTTCTCTCCCCCTTGATAGAGCTTGCAACTCCTCTCCTACTTATCCCACTTAGAGAATACCTGTAGAGACAAAGTAACAAAACACCATCAAAGCATCTTGATCTATTATATCATAAGCAATGCAGAATCAGAAATACATTGAACATACAGTGGCATTCACAAATAACAAGATTCACAAATACACGATTGTATGGAGGAAAACTCGAAGAACTTTATTAAATATGAAGGGATAATTACAACCCAGTTGTCTAATCCAGCATCATCCTCCAAGCATCAAAGCCCTATTCACCTCATGAAAAGCAAGATCACCCAACAATACAATGCTCTTTCTCAAAGACAAACTATCAGCACTTCCTTACAAATTACAAAATTTCAGCCTCTAGATCTCTCAGATGAGGGATCCATTTATAGATGTCTGCAAGGGTGTGAGTCATCTCTGGGTTTTTTATTAGTGTCATTCCACTTGTTGTTCTTGGTTCCACTTGGAGATTTCTTGGATCTCTTACTCATCCCTGGGTGAATTCAGAGAGGCAAGTGTCATAGGAGAAGATTCTGGAAGATTCCATGAGCATCCACTTTGCAAACTATCTTCGACATTTGTCCATTCTCGCTCATCTCACCCCACAGAAGGCCTCTTCAGTATGCATCACACCTAGCTAGTGTAGGAGTCAGTATGCATCGCACCTTAACAGTGGAGCAGTCAATATGGTCCAGTTTTGGCCAGTTCTGAGTGGTTTTTCAGGTGGAACTTTTGGGGAATGATGTAATTAGTTTACCATGATCCTTTAGGATATGAAATAACGCTTTTAGGGGTTAAATAGCCCTAGTTCACCGACATATAAGATTGGGGTTAAAGTGCCCAAATATGTCTATAACACTAGGCCTGTGGGTGACAGGTTCTAGTTTTAAAGAAGGTTGATTCGATAATTGAGCCAAAGTGCAGATTAGGAAAACATTGGCTCCGAAAAGATATATAAGGTCGAATCTTGATCCAAACCCTCCAGCAATAGTTGATAATCCTAAGAATATTTTAAGGAAACTAAAGTCTCAACCTCCAAAATTTGAAACAGGAACGTCTCCATTACTAAAAACTACATCTTTACCTGTGCAACTAATTGCTCTTGAAGAGTTGTCTTTTGATCTAAACTTTGAGTTATCATTATTCAAGTCCAAGTCCAAATCTTCTCTTTTAGAAACACTTTTTGACCCTGTGAAGTTTGAGTCATATGTGAAATATTCTAAGGCTTCATATGATAAGCTTGAAAATAAGGTTTGGTTAGAGTTTTATAAACTCCAAAATCTAGTTTGTCAGCTGAAAGTAACATCTGAAAAGGCTTATACCTTTTATCAGCAAGATTCTTTCCTCGTTGTTACACCCTCTCACACAGCTACCCCATCATCCTCCATCACTAAACCATCATCTCCTCCTAAACAATATTCTTCTAAAACAGTTCCTCCCTTATTACCTCTTGTTGTAACTATCATATTACCTTTTGCAGCCTTTATGGTGAGATTTGGCCCTTTGATTTTGCCTAGGAAGCTTGCTTCTTTACCTCAAAATTATGGTCAAAGGTTGCCTTTGTTTGATGGCACACTTGAGATCACATCAAGGCAACATGTTGATAAGATAAATGATTTCATTGACCTCAAAGAAGTTGATGAAGATGATGCCAAAATTTGCCTCATAGCTCAAAGTTTTTCTAGTTAAGTGAAGAAGTGGTTTCATGCTTTGACAGCTACATTAATGGCCAATCCCCAATAGTTGAGAGACTTGTTCTTAACTAGATGGGAAGAGAAAAAGCGCCCCCTCCAAATCCTGGGTGAATACAATTCATTGAAAAGAGATCCAAATGAATCCATGCAAGACTTCAATATCAGATTCAATAAGGTCTACAATGTTATCCCAAACAACATCAAACCTCCTCCTGACTTGGAATTGTTTCATTATCCTAATGCCTTTGACCTTGACATGGGATATCAACTAAGAGAGAGGAATCCCACAACTATTGAACAAACGTAGAAGAATGATGTGAGTGTTGAAGCAAACTTGCTAATTAAGAAATCTCAAAATAAAGTGGACAAGAAGGTCACAATCAAAGAGGAGCCCTCTACTTCATCAGATGGTAAGCCTAACACTTTAATCAAAACCATGGAGAAAATGATGAATAAGATGACAATATCAAAAACTCAAGTCAAGAATCCTAATTATCGAGGTCAACAGCAGAAACCTTAGTTTAGACTAAAGTAGAGAGAAGAAGAGTCAGGATGAGTAAGCACAACAACAGATTTGTACTCCATTCCAACATAATTATGCATAAGGACTTGATGAAGAAGAAGAGTTTGCAGGTGAGAACCACTTTTTTGAGCAAGATCAGCAACCTATTTTCCTCACAGAAGAGGATGAGTCTTCTAAGGAAACATATGCATCTGATAATTAGAGACTTGTTCTTTCAATTGATGATGTATTGGCAGTAAAAATAGAAGATTATCAAAGGGGTTACCAAAATGCTATTACCCAAGTGCAAAGGCAGTATAATTTTAGGAACATAAGTGTGCATCTTACTTCAAATAAAAAAAATCCAACTTCTCAAAAAGATATTCATACCAAAGAATCAACCTTTGAAAATCAGAACAAAGAAAAGGAGTTTTCTACCACTAGTCAGGGAAAGAGCAGTACAAAAACACAAACTGGAGGACAGAGAAAAAAAATTCCCACCAACAAACAGCCAGAAAAGAAGGATATGATTTCCAAAGAGGTAGAAAAACATCGTAACTTATTTAGTCTAGAGAATGATATTTATAAACTGAAAATTTCCATTCCTTTGACTGAATTAGTTAAGAATGATCAGTATAAATTCCATATAGCCAAATTGCTAAAGATTGAACAAATTTCAGACATGGTGAATGTTGGTGATGACCACCCTGAACTTTTGTTTGGCCCTGCTGTAGATGGAACTTTAGAATATAGTGAAGTCCCACTATTTTACCTCAGTCTTAGGATCCATGATTTCATCCTTCACAATGTCGTGTTAGATTCTAGAGCTTCTCACAATCTCATGCCTAAGGCCATCATGGAAAAGTTAGGATTGGATACTACCCGATCATATCATGACCTTTACTCCTTTGATTCGGGAAGAGTTAAGTGTCTCGGTCTCATTAAAGACTTGCTAGTATCTTTAGATCATATTCTGGAATTTAAAAATAAAAAATAAAATAAATAAATAAATGTTTTAATTGATGTGGTTGTTGTTGATATTCCTCCAAGGTATGGGATGTTGCTCTCCCAATCATGGGGAAAAAAACTCAAAGGTACTTTGCAACTTGATTTCTCTTATGCTACTATACCGGTGTTTGGTCAACTTAGAAAATTGTACCGGGAAACCAAGATGAAATATATGATTACTAGCAAGGAGAAGCCAAATAATCACCCTATACATGTTGTACATAGTGATTTAAAATATTCTATTTTGTACAATGATAGTAGTTCAGTTGATTTAGAAAGTCAGATTGAAAAAAGTTTCAAAATTTTCAGAAGTTTTAGGTAGTGTTGAAATAGTTCCACTTGTAGAAAATAAAAAAATGGATTAACTGGTTTGCAGTCTAATATATTAGTTGAAAAGATAGTGGATTCACTAAAGGAAACCGATTATGTTGAGACAACAGGTCATCTTCCAACAGAAAATAAAGGTCACTCTTCCGAATTTCAACTTCCTTATGAAGAAGAGGCTCTTTGGACCATGGATTTTGATGGAGCGTTGGGAAAGGAAGGAGTTGGAATTAGAATTTGGATTCGTACTACAATGAATCACTCAGGTAACATTCCTTGTAATGTCAGGGTATTTTCATATAAACTAGGTTTTGATTGTTCTAATAATGAAGTAGAATACGAAGCCTTACTTATCGGTCTTAATATTCTTAAGAAGCTAGGTGTAAAAAGAATTTTAGTTTATGGCAACTCCAAATTAATTATCAAACAAGTAAAGGGCGAATACCAGGCCAAAAATTCCAGGATGCGAGCATATCGAAATGTAGTGTTAGATATCCTCAAAACCTTTCCTGAGTATGCATTATCTCTGGTTCCAAGAAACCATAATTTCATGGTTGATTCTCTTGCCATTGCTACAAGCATGTTTAAGATCCCAATACATTCTAATAATAAATTTGAAATCAATGTTAAACATCGCCCTGTTGTCCCTGATAATCTCCAGTACTGGCAAGTGTTTCAAGATGATAAGCAACTCAATAATTTTCCACAAATGGAGGAAGAATTTTCCACCTCTTACATTGATGATATATTTTATGAAGATGATCAGGATATCTAGGCATGTTAGGCCCCTATACTATTAGTGTAACACCTTATTATTATTAGTACAACCCCCTTATTATATTGATGTACCCATGTAGTGCCCATATTGTTACAATTGTGCCCCATAGAAGCCCAGATGAAGGAAAATTCCATTCCAAGAGGTATTGTACCCTTGGAAGAGCTCTTTGATCATGATGATGTTGCACAGAAGTCGACATTGGTCCCCACTGAAACAGGAGTTGAAGACATCTATAATTGCACAACTGAGAAGCCAAAGATGGTGAAGTTGTCAAATTCCTTAATCCCATAAATGAAAAGTAAGTATGTAGCACTTTTAGCTGAGTTTTCTAATGCGTTTGCATGGGAATATTCAGATTTGAAGATTTATGATAAAAGTGTAATTCAACATACTATTCCTATCAAGCCCAATCAAAAGCCTTTTCACCAAAATCTCAGGAGCATCAATCTGAAGTTGTTGCCATCGATAGAGAAAGAGGTAAATAGATTATATAAAGTTGGTATCATTGTTCCTCTGCGCTTTTTTGAGTGTATGTGAAATCTGGTTCCAGTCCAGAAGAAGACAAGTGAAATTCATTTATGCATTGATTTCTGAAATCTGAACAAAGTGTCCTTGAAACATAATTACCCTCTCCCAAAAATTGATCACATTCTACAAAGGGTAGTGGGTTCGACTAGAATTTCTTTACTCGATGGCTATTATGGGTATAATCAAATCTTGGTCCATCCGGATGACCAAGAAAAGACAACATTCACTACACCGTGGGGTACTTTCATGTGCGCCAAGATGCCTTTCAGACTAAAAAATGCAAGAGCTACATTTCAGCGAGCGATGGACATTGCTTTTGCTAATAAAAAGGACATATTTTTGGTTATTTACCTTGATGATATCATAGTTTTCTTCCAAACAGATGAAGACCATTTGCATCATTTGAGGATAGTTTTCCAGAGGTGCTGGAAATTCGACATATCGTTGAATCCAAAAAAGAGTTTGTTTGCCGTGGAAGAGGGAAAATTAATTGGTCATATTGTATCAAAGGATGGCATCCACATAGATCCCGCAAGAATTAACGCAATCCAACAATTGGATTACCTAAGAAACAAAAAGGAAATTCAGTCTTTTAATGGTAAGATAAACTTCTTGAGAAGATTTATTCCTAACCTTGCTGAACATCTAAGAGAAATAACTAACATGTTGAAAAGTGACAGAGAAGTAAGTTGTTCTAAGGATGAAAGGAAATATTTCAACCAAGTCAACATTGCATTGTCTTGTGCTCCCATCTTAATCAACCCTAATTACACTATGGATTTTATCATTTTTTTCATTTGCTTTTGAGCACACATTCGTTAATGTCCTAATGCATAAAAGAGACCAAAATGCAGAGCAACCAATTTCATTTTTTAGCATAACCATAAGGGATGCAGAATTAAGGTACAATATCATTGAAAAACAGGGTTTGGCCCTAGTAAAGGCTTTGAAGGACTTCCTGGTGTACATTCTTCATTCACGTATTGTTTCCTGTGTTCCAAATGTTGCAATCAAGGATGTTTTGATGGATAATAATCTTGAAGGTAGGCAAGGTAAATGGATTGCTACAATGTTGAGTATGACCTTGAAATTAAGCCTACAAAGCTGGTCAAAGGGAAGGGTTTGGCAACGCTGATGGAAGAGTCCAATTTACATGCTCTAGATATCAATCTTATTGTTGCAATGTCCAAAGAAGAAGTTGTTGATCCATCTATTCAGGTATCACAGATTTTTAACTCATCTCCTTGGTATTTCGATATTTTTATGTGCTTCAACATTTGAATTGTTCACGGTGTGTGTCAAAAACTAAGGCTAGATCATTGAGGCTAAAGGCTCAAATATATTGTATTTTGGATAATGTTTTATTCTAGAAGGATCCGGGGGGAATTTTGTTGAATTTCCTGGTTAAAAGCGAAGAAAAAGAGGTAATGAATGATTTTCATAAGGGTGATTATGGTGGTCACATTTATTGGAAGACTACAACAAACAAGATCTTGAGAGCTAGGTAATAGTGGCCAAGTTTATTTTATGATGTCTACAAAACTGTAATGAGTTGTCATGAGTGTCAAATCTTTCAGGGAAAGAAAAAGTTGTTATCGTTTCCCTTGCATCCCATTTCTATCCAAGGACCTTTTCAGCAGTGGGGTCTTGATTTCATTGGCGAGATCCACCCTTCATCTTCAGCTCAGCACAAGTTGATTTTAATAGCGACCGACTATTTCACGAAGTGAGTCGAGGACATCCCCACTAGACAAGCTACGTATGTGGTAATAATTCAATTTCTTGATTCTAATATTTTGTCTCGATTTGGTTGTCCGTAGAAAATTATCACTAATAATGTAGCAACCTTCAAGTCGAAGAACATGACTGATTTATGTGACAAGTACCGCATCAAACTCGGGCATTCAATGTCATGTTACCCTCAAGGTAATAGGTTAGCTTAATCATCTAATAAATCATTGGTAAATATCATCAAGAAGTTATTGGAAGAAAACAAGAAGAATTAGCACAAAAAGTTGATCAATGATCTGTGGGTAGACAAAGTAAGAACCAATAAGTCCATAGGTATGTCACCTTTTCAGCTAGTCTATGCAGTAGACATTGTTTTTCTAACTTCTCTTACTACCCCGGTGATGAAGATTTTGGAGGAAGTTGACAGTGAACCCAATGATATTTAGCAGAGGATCAACCATATGATTCATTTGCAGCAGTCTAGAGAGGAATTACTTTAGAATACTTCAAAGCTTTAGGAAAATATCAAGAAAATCTATGACAAAAAAACCAAAGCAGATGATTTTGGTTTGGGAGATGTTGTTCTCCGATGGGATGCCCGAAATAAGGAGAAAGCTAAGCATGGAAATTTCGATAACTTGTGGAAAGGACCATAAAAGATTTCCACTTTTAAAGGTGAGAATGCCTATTTGTTAGAAGAACTAGATGGATAAGAGCTTCTAGGAGGACTAATGAATGTTCGATTCCTCAAGCATTACCTCATTTGATTTCTTCAGAAATTTCTCATTTCCATTGTACATATCAGTTTAATTTGCTGCCAAGTGTGAAGGAGTTTTCATGAAAGTTTGAAGCCCGAGGAGAAGGCCATAAGACTTTTATGATCAGCTGTTTTTTTTTAAGTTAATTTAGTTTCATTTTGTCTTATGTTTTGTCAATCAAACACTTCAGTTTTGAGACTATTTACTTTTTGACTCCATTGCCCAATGAATGGGGCTACCTGGTCTACGGTGTTCTTGACACCTCCTAAAGGCAATCCCATCCCCAGCTAGAGCCAATTTTATTACCTGTTAGTCTTGTCAGTGATCAAATTTACTTTTTCAATATGGTTGATAGGGTCCTAGGTCAATTTTTTATAGTTTCAATAAGTTTTCAAATAAAAATTTAGTCAATGGTTAGTGTATCTAGGTATGTTGCTACTCCCTTCATTTCATCACTCATTGTGATAAGTCATCAGTGAAGTGTCTTGATCACCATCTCAGTCATCATCTCATGGTCAGTCATGTTTCAAGTTCCAAATCATCAGTTTCATACCCCATTAGATGTCATCATTTGGTCAAGTCATAAAAAAGGTAAAAATGGTCATGACACCATCTAGGTCATCATTGTGGGAGTAGTAATAGGGAAAAGTGTTCTATAATGATCTATAAAGTGCATTTTCATCTTTATTAAGATGTAATTATGTATAATGAGGTTTGAAGCTACAGTATGGTAGCATTTCATATCATTTTGTGAAAAGACCAAGTGGGGCCACATCACCACCTAAGAGAAAATTGACCCCCTGACCTATAAGAAGACCAAAGGAGCAAACCATTTGCTCATTCCACCCCCATAATACATCATTCCACCAGCAAGTATCATTTCCACCCTTTGAAAATAAATTTCTTGCCAACAAATTGCCAAATTCTCTCCCCCGTTGTGCTTTTGCCAGTTGCGTTGCACTTTTCTCCAAAGTGTTGTGTTTCTCTCAAGGGAGAAAAATTAACATTTTAGAGGGGTTTCTTCAAAAACCTACAGTTCCAACACATTAGTAACAGGTAATTGGGATTCATTTTCCCATCATCTACCTTTCTTTTGCTTCATGTCATCCTTGAAAGCTCATAAAATCACCCTCTCCTCGGGTTTGCTGCGTTTTGGTCTCATAGTGTTTTTAAATCATTTGCTGTGAAAAACCCTAAATTTCATGCTCAAACACCCTCCTTCACCCTCCATACACCTTCCTTGAAACTTCCCCTCACCCATTTCCCTCATTTCCTCCATTTCCCTACAAACCCTAGCCTACACTACACTTTCCTAAGCTAGGACTGTGTTTTTCATTTCTATGCCCATTCCCCTCACTCATTTCCCAAATCTTCACCTCCCTACACTCCCTAACATCTATCCCTACCTCGCAAAACTTCCCCAAGAATTTAGACACTCTCAAACCCCTTCATCTCCCTCCATTCATAAAACTGCCCCAAATCCTTTGTTTTCCTAACACTAAACCGTAATTCCCCTTCCTAGTGAACTAGGGTTTCATAATGGATCCAAAGACCACAAACAATGATCGAAGGAAGCATAAAGGAGGTCAGATTATCATGTGTGAAACCACCAAAGTATAGGAAATCATTGTTTCACCATTTCTCAATAAGTCATTCCAAGATGGAGGTTGCCTTGTTTTCTGCCAAAAGATTGAAGAACTGGGTTATAGCGATAAATTAACAAGCACCTTGGCCAGTAATCTAAGGAGGGATAAGGAAACTATTGTAGGGGTTACGTTTACCATTTCAGCAGAGGCCATTTCCATAACCACTGGGATCCCAAATCATGGAGAAGTTTGGTTCAAAAGGACAGACCTAGAGATTGAAAATTATAATTTGTTTTTGAAGTCTCCTTACAAAGTTGCTCCAAAGCATATTTTTTCCTTTTAGACAATTGCTTGATAAGTATGACCCTCTCATGAAGATGATCATGAAATAATTCACATGTGAGGGTAGGTTTTCAAGGATATATCAGTACCATGTAAGATTATTGGTGCATTTCATAAGTGTTAAACCTCTTAACCTATCTCACTACCTCTATAGAAGCTTGGTCAAAATGGAAGAAAAAGTACATAGCAAAGGGCAAGATTGTCAAGCAAGCTTGTTCCATCGTGGCTTGGTGAAAATAATCATTTTCCATCAACTTACACATGTCAACTTGTCTTGTGAGGCATTCATGCAAACAGCCTCTCTTTTTCCTACTACAACTCAATCTAGCAGTCAGCCTACACCTTTGGTCTCACAAGACCATAGGAAGTGGGTTCTACAAGCAGACATGTAACAATAATATCTAGGGATGAGGTGACTAAAACATACATCAGAGGAAAGAGGCTTGTGTTTGTTCCAAGCAATGTTGAAAGGTCCAAGCCTACTTCAATTGAGAGAGAGACATCACCCCACCACCATGAAGCACCATTACAAGATGATGCACGGGTGCAGTCTGACACTCACATGGCATAGGAAAAATCACTTGAGCATATCATCAAGGAGAAATAGGTAGAGATCATAGAACTTAAGGATGACTTGGAATAGGCACACTTCATGATTGCATTCTTATAGCTGGACAACAGGCAACTCAAGGTAAACCAAGTTTTGCTTTATAAACCTAGAGTTGATGTCGTGGAAGAGCATGAATACGGAAAGGTAGTGGTAGATGTGGAACAAGTTGAAGGCAAAGAGGTTCAGATCAAGCCTATAGGGCCAAAAACCAAAGGTTTACACATACAAGAAGGGCAGGGGAGTGAGTCATCTTCTCCATTAGGTCAGCAAGACATTGAAGGCACTATTGCAGCAAAGTTTGAGGAAGACAAGGAATATTTGATTAGAAAGGTCAATGATCATATGGAGATGCTCCTGAAATGGGAAAATAGTGCCACCAACCTACAAAGGCACATGGCAAGGCATTATTACAGTCGACACTGGACCAGTGAAATCAGGGTCAAAAACTTGAAGAGGAAATTGAGGAAAACCCTAATTAAGCAAAGGAAGAAGGATAAGCTTGACCTATTGGATGAGGCCTCTCTCATTTCCTAGAACATTTTTTTCCAACTCAAAGTGGAAATTTTGGACCATTTTTGAGGAAAATTTTGAAGTTTTGTGTCCTTTTGGCTATAACAAGAAATTTTAGTCAACCAAAAGCGCAGTGCCTCGGCGCTACGCTTTTCCCTGGGGCATCCAAATGAAAAATACTTTGCATGATTGGATAGATTATCACATGCACATGTCAACTTCCACTTGGGTGCCATGTCAACCTTAAATTTGGCAGAAAAGAGCCAAAAACATGCCAAAAAACCACTTTCTGCCACTTTTTTCACCCCGGCGCTGCACTTTTATAGTGACTTTGGGAGAATCCATTTTTCTCAGCCTTGAATAGGCCATTTTCCATGCTTAAGGGCTCTATGGACAACCAAAAATCCTAAACTTTCCAATGATGCCTTTAGATTAGAATTTGGAGTATTGGAAGTCATTGAAAATTGTCCTCCAAGTTGGCGCTGCGCTTTTCCCATGAAGACAAGAATTCGGATTTTCTCCAATAAAAGTCAAAGGTGTTGGTCAAATTACTCCTCTAGGGTAATCATGTGATGTAATTAAATGTAAATAAGGTGGACAATGTAAATTTATGTAGGTTCATGCTTACTTATGTTTGTAAATTCAAAATGAATCAGTTGGTTTAATTAGGGAGTTTGTTTTTAACTTCCCTAGGATTAGGTTTGGTTAGAGATAATCATGTAAATTGTTCCTATCTTGAGGGATTCAACCCTTGAGAGGGGGTGTAATATTCCTAATTAGCCATGGCCAATTGGAATATTGATTTTGCTCAATCTTGCCTTCTATAGTTATTTATAAATAAAAAGGTGAGGAAAGGGGGACATAACTCACTTTTTGAGTAAAGTCACTCCCTAGTAGCACAACGTTGTAACTTAAAAGGGGAGCCAAGGGGCCCAAAGGACCACGTAGAGAAGGCGGCCCACGTAGACACTTGGAGGGACTGCGCATATGGAAAGGAGCACGTGGCAAGAGAGAGGCTACATTGGAGGAGGTGGACCTTAGGGTTTTGAGAGAGGCCAACGCTATAAAGGAGAGAGGATCCTCCTAATTTTGGGCATTGGATTATGTTGCATTTGAGCTAGCCACTTTGACATAGAGCACGGTGGCTGTTTAGCCTGTTTGCAACACTGTTTAGTGCATCGAGTGTCTCCGTTCGGAGATCTCACCCTTAGCCCCAAAGGACTTCGAGTGCCTGCTCAGGCAAGGTAGTTTCATCAGTCTTTGCAGGAAGATCGATCTTTGGAGTTGGGGAGGAGCTTAGCATTGTGATGACTGCGTAGTCTTGAGAGAGGAGGATGCAGTATCTTTTGGTAGGAGCCCCGGATTGGGTTTATGTGGAGGATTTGAGCTTGGATATTGAGCAAGGGATCAGCCCTTGCATATTGGAGGATTTTGGCAGAGTTTCGGGCAGAGTTTTGGAGGATTCTCTTCAGTGGCAGCGCAGAGCCTTGAGGGATAGCGTAGATCCTCAAGGGGGTGATTTTCGGGGGTCATCTATCTTAGAAAATATTTTTGAGCTTTTCTGGGTTTATTGAGCAAAGGTTGATTCCAGAGTTTCAGCCTTTTCTGAGGAGGGGAATAGCCCCAAATCCTTACTTGATTCTAGCAGTAGCAGCAGCACAATAGTTCTCTGGAAGCTTGGACGCAGTTCAGAGAGAGGCCATTTCCTTACCATTCTGAGTGTATTTCTTCACTTGCCTTGTGCAAGTCGAGGTGCTATCTTTCTGATCACCTCTTGTACTCTTTCCGTTACTCAGTATAATAAAACGGCTTAGCATTCTCTCTGCATTTCTTGAGTATCTGCTTATATTCCATGTATACATTATTTTTTGTTACACTACGGTTATTTTTAACTCTTTGAGCTTCCCGGCCACTATACCACTTGTGTGTTTTTCTCCTATACTCTTAGACAGAGTCTAGAAAGGGCCAGGTAGCCTCCAGATCTCGTCCTCTTTTCAAAGGCGGCATATCTGGTAAATGCCCTCCCAGTCCATCTCTGGTTTTAGTTTACTTGTGTTTGAGGGATATCCTTAAATAGGGTTATTATAGTGGTATCAAAGCATAGATCTGGCTCAACCTGTGGAGCTAGCGGTCTATGACACTGAGGGAGAAGCCCTACATCTGTTACAGAGGTAGGAAATACAGAGATATTGAGCATAGGTTGGAGAACACCAACGGAGAGGGAGACCATGTTCAGGTGGTGGACGCAGAGCAGGAGGATCCGATGGTAGATGAGGACATGAAGAGATTTGCGGACATGCTCCTTAAATCAGTGCAGGTGATGAGCCCCGAATTGGGTAACTTACTGGGCTCATTTTGGCTAATTTTCCTTGTTCAATCCTCCATTTTTCATAGATTATGCATGTTTTTTAGTATTTTATGTTATTTGAACGAATAAAGGTGGTCACTCTACCTAGGAGGCTAATACGTGGTTATTTCAGGTTTTTTGGACAAATGTTGGAGCAAAACCAAGCAATCATGGGCTAGGTGACAGCCAAGCTTGAGGTGAGGATTCGTAGGGGGGTTGTCTCTGACATTAAATGGCCCTTCCTCGAGAGCTCCACCCTCAACTCCGAGCTCACATGCCACCAAAACAGATCCTAAAGGCAACCAAGCAGATTTGGGAAGAGTGACTGTTTACTAGCAGTTGGGACAGCCGAGTCCCTTGAATTTAGGAGGCCTGCTAGGCCCCTCGTAATGTATAAATAAGAAGGCCTTAGCCTTCATAGTTTACTTTTGGAACTGTTGTATTTTTTGAACTATAGTGCTGTTACTTTCAACTCGTTTTCTTGTAGCCACTGTGGTATAACTTTCTGGTGATGACTATTTTTTGATAATGACAAGCAGTTCTATTTGGCATCAGCTCTGAGTTCTTTATAGGAGCCGTAGCTCTTAGGGTTGGGCCCAACCTGAGAGCCAAGGCCTCCTTTATGTATCGTTATTTGTCCTTTATGTATTTGCAAAATCATTTCTGTTAGGTATATTAAATTGTGTTGATTAACTAGGTCACTCTTGATGGTTAGAAATGCTTTTGATGTTCAGATTAAGTTGGTAGGATATCAACAAGGAAAAATCTCCAGAAAAAGGGCCAACGAGCACCTTTGATTTCATCTCTCCCTCATAGGATCAGGGGCTGGGATCAAAGTGACCTTGCTGCCCCAAAAAAAAGACATTATTTTTGCTTTGCCATGCAATCACTAGTGTACGATTTTCGTTTGCAGAAATTGGTTACATGTTCAGATCTTTGAATGCTTTGTTGCATAGTTAATATACATGGTTTCCTTGCAAATAAGGCTTCTGTTCATTCTCTTTACTGTTAGCTAGATCAGATTAGGTTGGCATAACTAGGTCTTTGATTTCTTGCAAATATTTATTGGTTCAGTTAGAAATATAAATTGCAGAGCACCTGTACCACTTCTCCATCCACCCAAAATCCATCAGACCCATCTGCTCCATCCCCTAACTTGGTTTCTTGCCTCACATTTTTCATTTTTCCCACATAACCCTACCTTTTTGTGCAACATTGCTTAAGACCTCTTTGAACAAATTCAGCCATCTACATCTTCTCTCAACTCCATCCACCAGTCCCTGGACCACCGCAAACCCCTATCCTACCTCCATACCCACTCCATCTTTCTTCATCCATCCATCCTCCAAAATCCCATCGCAGAACATCCTGTAGAAAATAGCAGAACATCCTGTAGAAAATCGCAGAACATCTTGTAGAAAATCGCAAAACATCCTGTAGAAATTCCAGAACATCCTATAGAACCCCTGCAGACTTCCTGTAGAAGCTCACAAATGAGGTTTCTTGATAGCCAAACTCTGTGAAACTCTCTGGAAGGGTGTTAGGGACCCCTTAGGCCCTCTCTGAACCTTCCCGACGTCTTCCAAGCATTTCCTCTCGCTGATCCACCTCTGCACAGTCAAGAACAGTGAAAACATATGCATGATAATTCTGACAACTTATTCAAAAATACAAAAAGATGTTTTCTTCAAATAGAAGTAGTTTAGACACATGTATTTTACCTTCCTAGAAGTAATGGCATCTCTTTCAGTAGCTTGGATCCTCCTTTTCGCATCAGTAGGACTAGCTGGTCAGATTAGGGTTTGCTAGGGTTTGCGCTTTTTTTCAGCTTTTCAGTTTCTTTTCGCAAGCAGATTAGCTTCCTTTGAGTTAGCTTCCATCCATCAGTTAACAAGATTCTTCTCAGAGCTTATAGAAGTTGGATTGAGCCCCTAGCGGACTTGTGCCAACTGACCAAGTGACAGCTGCGGCAAGAGCTAGTACTTATGCATACAGCATCGTCGCTTCCAAGTTTGTTACGAACTACCGGGTTGATAAAAGTAAAGAAGGGAGTCCCAAGAGTTGCAGCATTATTGCTGCAATACTGGAGCCCACCATTCTTTTTGGAGCCGTTGCCGGGGAAGCGTCAGAGTATTTGTGATTGCTACTTTTCTTCTATTTTCTACTACAACCTTCTGCTAAGTAGTTTATTTCATTTCCATTCTGCAGTTTCATTTCCGCAAAAGTAGAGTAGACATTTCCTGCTTTCATAGATTAGCATTTCAATTCCGCAATCTCAATTCTGTAAGCGTAGATTAGCATTTCAATTCTGCAAGCGTAGATTAGCATTTCAATTCTGCAAGCGTAGCTTAGCATTTCATTCCTGCAATTTCATTTCAGTAAAATAGATAGTCCTTTCTTGTTTTCATTTCAATTCCGCATTTTCATTTCAGAAAGATAGTTAGTTGCAGTTCGATCCATTTTAGTTTTTCAAGTACAAGCAGAAAAAGCAAAAGCAACCAAAAATCTTTCCATTTCATGCCTTGTAGGAACAGAGATAAAACCGGAAAATTCCTACCCAACACCCCCACCACATCACTGAGTCAACCTTCACTCTTCTTTGGTGACAGTGAGCCAGAAGAACCTATAGGTGAACCTCCAAAGATATACGAAGATCCTATACCAGAAGAAGAGCTAGAGAACATTCCGTCTGAGGCCATGGCTGAAAACAGAAATGGTAGAAGAGAAGATGAGAGAATAGAAGGTGCCTTCCCCATCCGAGAGACCAATGGGGACATGAAAATGAAAAACATAAGTCCCTCAGCCTTACCTCACTTCCATGGATTGACCACTGAGGACCCTGATACCTTTCTATTTGAGTTTGCTATCCTTTGTCGAACTTACGACTAGGCTGAGGACGAGCAAAAATTGAAACTCTTTCCCTCTACCCTCAAGGATGCAGCATTATGCTGATTCATGGGGTTACCTGGAAACAGTATCACCACTTGGGCTCAGATGCAGCAAGCTTTTAACACCAAATACCGGGACTACTGTAGGTCCAAGAAAACAAAGGGAGAGATCTTTCGGATGACCATGGAAAGTGATGAGTCTTTAGAAGATTACGAGGAAAGGTTCCAACTTAGTTATAAATGGGCCAGGTGCACACTTGACTCGGAATCTCTGAAGCTGGTTCTGCTCCGAGGAGTCCCTGAAGACCTTCTAGATACCCTTCACATGTTGGCTAGAGGGGACATCTACCAACTACCTCATGAGGACATAAAGACTGTGTTTAGAAACCATTCTAGGGTAGCCCGGAAGAGAGGTAGGGGGAATCCACTTTCAGCTAGTACCACCTTGTCCAAGCATGAGTTTGCTAATCAGATGGAAGACCTCAAAAGTGAGATGAGACAGACTATTTCCATGCAACTTGATACCTTTCAAATTTAGCAAAAGAAAGAGGAAGCTGAGAGGGCTTTGGCCATTTTTTGTCCCAGGTGCATGAGGAAGCACCCTAAGAATGAGTGTCCATTTCACTTAGTAGAGGTATGTTTCGTTTGTGAGGAAGACCACCCCACCAACCAATGCCCTACCTTGCCCAGATTTAAAGCCATGTACCTAGGGACTGAGGCGGCTACTGAACCTCTCTACTTCCTCAACCAAAGGAGGCCACATCGGCCCAGACCTTACCAGCAGGGGATGCAAGGGACATCCCAAGCTTATTATAACCCCAACCAATCCGCTCATATACCTTCTTAGGGCCCCCCTGCTCATCCTTCATGGTCTGCACCTCCTCCGTGGTCTTATCCATCTCAATACCATACTCAACTACTTCTTCCTTCGTTTCACTCACAATGCCCA
>APFE030839340.1:52049-72519 GCA_000404065.3 Pinus taeda
AAGGAACTTACTTGGATCAAAGGAGCGAAGGCATCTCCAAACTTGCGTTGGCCATGAGGTAGGCCTTAAAACACATTTGTTTGCCATTATTTATAAAGCGCATTTAGAGAAAGATAGTGTCTGGTTGGTTTGTTTGTCATTAGGTCTTCATTAGATTCTAGGAAGGTCTGTCTTGTCCGCAAGATCGACTAATTCTGCGTGACACTTGCATTGCGGGATTTTTCACAGCCATTTGTTTTGGAGTGTGATGCTTCGGGAGAGGGGATTGGCGCAGTGTTGATGCAAGGAGGTCACCCTATAGCCTTTGAGAGCCAGAAACTCCTTCCACACGAGAGGTTGTATTCTATATATGACAAGGAGATGTTGGCCATTATGCATGCATTGGCCAAGTTCCAACAGTATTTAGTGGGTGACAGGTTCAGGGTGAGGACTGATCACAATAGCCTTAGGTTCTTTTTGGAGCAGAAACAGCTATTGGAGAGGCAGCAGAAGTGGATCATTAAGATCCAAGCGTATGACTTTGACATTGAGTATGTCAAGGGTAAGAACAACGTGGTAGCATATGCCCTTTCACGTAGACCAACCATGTTGTCTCTTATGAGCTTGGACACAGACTGGAGGGCTCGAATCTTGGTAGAGTACTCCAAGGACAGATTTGCATGTGAGGTTCTGGATGGGCAGGTGGCGAATGAAAGGTATAGGGTGGTCGATGAGATCATCTACTACAGGGGCTGAATCTTCTTGACTGAGGGATCTCATCTCAAGAAGAAGATACTTCAGGCATCACATGATTCACCATTGGCCGACCATCAAGGGTTTACCAAAACCTACAGGGCCATTAGAGAGAGGTTCTCATGGAAGGGCCTCAAGGAGGACGTGCTCTAGCATATCCGTAGTGCGATATTTGCCAGAGGAACAAGGGGGAGATGAGCATCTGTAGGATTATTACAGCCTCTTCCCATTCCGGAAGGGAAATGGGAGTGTATTTCGATGGACTTCATCACAAGGTTGCCCATGGTACAGGGAAAGGATTGTATCTTTATCGTCGTTGATTGACTGACAAAGTACACACATTTTTTCGCCATATCCGCACACTACACAGCAGCGCAGGTGGCCAAGTTGTTCTTCAAAGAGGTCTTCAGGCTACATGGTCTTCCTAAGACCATCACCAGTGACAGGGACAGTCGTTATATGGGCAGGTTTTGGCAGGAGCTTTTCCGGTTGGTGGGGACGGAGTTGACACTGAGTACGAGTTATCACCCATAGACAGACGGGCAGACATATATAGTTAACAAGTGGCTGGAGGGCTACTTGCGTAACTATGTCAGTGGACAACAGCAAGCATGGCTGAAGTGGCTACATCTGAGGGAGTACTACTACAACACTACACATCACATGTCCATTGGTATGTCACCATTCTATGCTTTGTATGGATATCATCCTTTATCTTTTGTTGATGTGATGTTTGGTGCTAGCAAGGCTCTGAGAGCCAAGATTTGGATCCAAGAGAGTCAGGATATTCTCTGAGCTCTCAAAGATAATATGGCTACACTAAAGAACTAGTAGAAGTTGTATGCTGACAAGGGTCTGGTGGAGAGACAGTTTGAGGTAGGAGACTTGGTCTACCTATGATTACAGCCATACCAACAACCGTCACTGAAGCAGAAGGGGGCTGAGAAGCTCAAGCCTCGCTTTTATGGGCCATACAAGGTGATACGCAGGATTGGACAGGTTGTGTATGAGTTGGAGCTGCCCCAAGGCAGCAAGATTCATAATGTTTTTCATGTATCATGCATGAAGAAGGCATTGGGGCAACAAGTGACAATGACAGATGAGCTACCACCCACGGATGATGAGGGGCATTTGGTGTTGCAGCCAGAGGCAATTATTGATACCATGGAGAGGTAGCTGCGGAGCAGGACGGTCTGAGAATTCTTGGTGAATTTACCAGACGAGGATGCCACTTGGGAGAGTGAGAAAATTTTGCAGCATCCATCACTTCAGTTGCTTGAGGACAAGGAACATTTTGTTGGGGGAGACTGTAATATTCCTAATTAGCCATGGCTAATTGGATTATTCGATTTTGCTCAATTTTTCCTTCTATAGTTATTTCTAAATAAAAAGGTGAGGAAAGGGGGACATAACTCACTTTTTGAATAAAGTCACTCACTAGTAGCACAACATTGTAACTTAAAAGGGGAGCCAACGGGGCCAAAGGACCACGTAGAGAAGGGGGCCCACGTAGACACTTGGAGGGATTGCGTAAATGCAGAGGAGCACGTGGCAAGAGAGAGGTTACGTTGGAGGAGGTGGACCTTAGGATTTTGAGAGAGGCCAATGCTATAAAGGAGAGAGGAGCCTCCTCATTTTGGGCGTTGGATTATGTTGCATATGAGCTAGTCACTTTTACTTAGAGCATGTTGGTTGTTTAGCCTATCTGCATCACTTTTTAGTGCATCGAGTGTCTCCATTTGAAGATCTCACCTTTAGCCCTAGAGGACTTCGAGTGCCTACTCGAGCAAGGTAGTTTCATCAGTCTTTGCAGGAAGATCGATCTTTAGAGTTGAGGAGGAGCTGAGCATTATGATTACTACGTAGTCTTGAGAGAGGAGGATGGAGTCTCTTTTGGTAGGAGCTCCAGATTGGGTTTATGTGGAGGATTTGAGCTTGGAGATTGAGCAAGTGATCAGGCCTTGCATATTGGAGGATTTTGGCAGAGTCTTGGGTAGAGTTTTGGAGGATTCTCTTCAATGGCAGTGCAGAGCCTTGAGGGATAGCGTAGATCCTCAATGGGGTGATTTTCGGGGGTCAGCTATTTTAGAAAATCTTTTTGAGATTTTCTGGGTTTAATGAGTAGAGGCTGATTCCAGAGTTTCAGCCTTTTCTAAGGAGGGGAACATCCCCAAATCCTCACTTGATTCCAGCACTAGCAACAGCACAACAGTTCTCCGGCAACTTGAACGCAGTTCAGAGAGAGGCCATTTCCTTACCATTCTATGTGTATTTCTTCACTTGCCTTGTGCAAGTCAAGGTGCTATCTTTCTGATCACCTCTTGTACTCTTTCCATTACTCAGTATAATAAAATGGCTTAGCATTTCTCTCTGCATTTCTTGAGTATCTGCTTATATTCCATGTATACATTATTGTTTGTTGCACTACAGTTATTTTTATCTCTTTGAGCTTCCCAGCCACTATACAACTTGTGTGTTTTTCTCCTATACTCTTGGATAGAGTCTGGAAAGCGCCAGGTAGCCTCCAGATTTTGTCCTCTTTTCAGAGGTGGCATATCTGGTAAATGCCCTCCCATTCCATCTCTGGTTGGAGTTTGCTTGTGTTTGAGGCTACTTATTGTTGATCTTGGATATAGTGGCATAACTTGATGTTTGGATAACATCTATTATTATTAGATATCTTGATTCTACAAAGAAGGCTAGTACCTTGACTCTAGTAAATGATACTCTTGATATTTGTCATGCTTAGGTCATGTTGGATTTCACATAGAAGGATAGCTGATTGACTCCTATACATGAGTCTATTGATAATGATTGTGATAAGCATGATGAAATCATATGGAAAGAGAGATTGAAACTCTCATTTTTTTCTATGAATTTATATTGAATGACCTTACTTGATCTTATTGATAATGAAGAGCATGGTAACCTTGATGTTAGAGGTATAACTATGAGATTGATATTCTAGATCTCTTACTACCAGTGGTCATGTCTTGATAACATATTGTAAAGTTGAATACTCTAACTTGATGACATGACTTGGTAGAAAGTGTTGTTGTGTTCATAATCTCTGAGATATGATGTTGCATCTATATATTGCTTTGAGTCTAACCTTTGATGAAAGATTGATGTCATGATGCTAATAGCCATGACAGATATATCTTCATGATCTAACAAATCTAATATTGCTTGACTTTTGTAGAGACAAGATGATGACATGAATGAATATGAATGAAGTAGATCCCCAGTCAGAGGGAGAATCTCTTCTTAAGACTCTTACTCATATTACAATTTGCATTATGTGTTGCTGAAGTATGATTTATGTGCATTTGACAGTATTGATCTGAAGCATAATCTAAGATTTGGAGCCCGTACATAAATTAGGGTTTCTGCTCCAGACACAGCCATAGATCTAGGAGATCTCATCCTTGGACGCATGCATGATAAGGCCCATAAAGCGTCCATGTAGCTAAAGACGCTCCCATGCTAACCCGAAGGGAGCATCCAGAGGTTTGACTACAGTTGACCATCGTCTGAAGTTGTTTGGACTCTTAATCAAGGTGTCTCTGACATATTCTGCCACTGTAATATGATTTTTTAAGTTATTGGTTTAAATTTCTGATCACATAAGAATTAAGCATGAAATCAGATGGTCACCTAGAAGATGTCAGTTCCACAAATGTGTTGCAGATAACAAGATCTGGAAGCAAGAAAAGCTTGAATGTTTTCCATAACATGAACATGCAGACTGAACTTGTGTTTACAGGTGACCGACATATACATATAGATATGTCACTATGTTTGTGCTACAAGAGGTTGGCATGATTTGGCTTATTGATATAGATTAACAGTGTTTTATCATGATGTTTGACAATAACTTTAAATTCATGATTGAGATATGCTTTGACTATAGATCTCTCTACAAAAATGAATTTGGACTTGACCTGGTGACTAATGATTTGATTTGATGGTTGTTGATTTTCCTTGATGTCTATACTATGTGGGCACAATGACTTATGTGGGTATTCGAAAATTGGCCTCCTTGTTCCTAGCGCGATGGTTGAAGTAATGATGGTTGTGATTCAACATGAAAAAGGAACCTGCATGACTCATCCTTAGTGTGTGTGTGTTTGCACCTAGCGACAAAAATAACTCATGTTATGATTATGAGAATGACCTGATGAAGTTTGGATTGATATTACATGACTGATTACAACTTGTTAGCATGATAATAAATGAAGTCAAGATTTGATATGAGCTTCACCTGTCTCCTGGATGAAAGAATTGATACTGTGATGTTGATGACTTTGATAATGGTTGTGATCTGACTTCTAAACTTTGATTAGCTGACTTTGTTAGTGTGATGATACAACATTGATGTATGTAAGATAGATTATGCTGGCTTAGGAAATCATTATGCTTGTAGAGAGAATTGCATGAAGCAAGCTCCCCGATCCAGATATGTCCATTGTGGACAGTCATTTGATGAAGTTAGGATGATGAGTTCCAAGGTATGGCTTTGATATTGATTATGGTTTTGGTTTTACATACTGATGGTCTACTTTTGACAGATGATGAGCCTTTGATGATCTAAATCAGAGGGAGATAGCTTCTTAAGATCAAAATGATGTATCATGGCATGTTGAATTGAGTTCAGGAATTTGAGAAAGAAATTTCATATTGCAAAACTATTGGAAAATGGTTGTTGTTAAACTTGACATGGCACCTGACAGTTGATTGAAGCATTGATGTTCTATTTTGAACATCCATCAATATATGTATGATGTGCATAGAACCTAAATAAATTCATGATTGAGATGCTTCACTCACATAGAGTTGCCATCGAGCGTCCTTTGAAATATCTGCATGAGATATTCTATTTTTGAGGTTGAGATATTTCTCCTATGATATGTTGTTGCATGGATGTATTGTTGATATTTGAGATTATTGCTGGTAAGCACATTTGGATGTTGCTTTAGCATGAGATCTGCCATGATATCTTGGACGAGAGGTCCATAGTATGATTGAGAATGAGTCTAATGTTGCTAGCATGGCTAGCTGTGAGGCAGGATGGAGAAGCTCCTTAGAGAGATGTATGAGTATGATATGGATATGACATGGATACATTGTGAGTCGATTAGTATAAAGTCCCATATTTGTAGTTGGGACCAAGATATTGTCATATATTGAGGCAGTGCAGCTATTCGAAACAAGATCAGGCTTGTGGTTGGCACCTCCTTGAGAGGGAGGATGATTATGGTATCCTTTTGTGATCTATATGATTATTTTTTATCTGTCGTGATATTTTATTTGATGTTCTATATGAACACGAAACAATTGCTATTGAGACAAGTTGATGATGAGAGTAGTGTTGATCGAGAACACTGAGCCAACTCTTCATCCCTATTTGAGCTCCCAGGGTGAGGAATTGAGATGGAAGGCTCCTAGGGTTAAGGGATCTCTGGATAATAGGGTACTTCCTTATCTGTTACCCATAGGGTTGAGGATGTTTCTCCCCTATATTTATAGGGTTGGAGAATGTTGCTCCCATGTCCGTTATTTGCAGAGTATACCCTAATTGGCGTCATACCCATAATTATGGCTTGTTGGGTATACTGCTCCTCATTTGGCTAACGAGTTGAGAGTGTACTTGGGGTTTTACAACCCAAGGCGATTATGATGCAGGTGTTCTACCACATGAATGTTGAGAGTCATTGTTGGAAATATTAGTAGGCAATAGGATTAGGTTGAGAGTTACTCCCCTTTTGAGATTCTGGGTTGAGGGTAAGCTCCCCGATGAGATTGTAGGGTCGAGGATTTTCTCCCTTGTATGATGATTGATCCTATTTCTCGGTATGGGATTGTAGATATATAGCTCCCTCATGAGATTCAGCGTCGAGATGTGCTCCCCGATGTGGTTACACATTGAGATGTGCTCCCTAATGATATGCTCTCCGATGATGATTGATGATGATATTCAGGGTAGTAGCCTGTTTATAGAGATTCTATATAACAACCTGATGGGTAGAGGTTGGTATCTTAATCTCCCCTCCGGTAACAAATTCTTCTACTTCTAGATTCGATAATGTTCAACATATGAGCAAGAAAAATCAAGAGATAAGCACGAATAAGTACGGGATAGATTAAGATGTACATTAATTATCTATGATGATGGGATACTTTATGTGGTCATGTAATGATGACTACATGACAAAGATAATCAATGATGACACTTGAAGATTCCAGAATGGCATATTGTTCAATGGACATATATTGGCAGGTGGAATTCTCCACGGGGGCTTCACTCAATTGACCTCTCACATATCACGTGCATTCATGGTATGCTAAACAATACCCCTAATTTGACAACATATTGGAAAAGAATTATAAAAATCACATTATTTGATCCCCTACCAATACAAACCCATCACGCCTTCCCAATTTAAATAACCCATATTGTCACTCAATAAAGAAGGTACTCATTTTTTCATTAACATTTTTTATACTTGCAAATATAAAAACTCTTTACCCCCTATTATATGCTCAATATATTATGTCATTTTATCCTCAATATATATCCCCCAATATGAACGCACGTGGTATGGTATTGCTCCCCAAGTGAAGCCCCCATGCAATTCTCCCTAGTTGAGAGGAATTGTTAATTTTTGCAACTGCGGTCAAATTCTAGTGTGGATAGCTCATATGATGAATATAATGATTTCATTAGATTCCTCTTTTTGAGAGGACCAAAATCAACCTAATATCACCCAATTTGGTCAAGCGAAAGTTGAGTTTTAAATTATTTTATTCATACATGTATTATGGAATGGGTCAGCCCTAACCACGTGTGTAACTACTTAGGTCGGCCTCAACCCCAAGTGTACCCTCATGAAAGCCTATAAATAGAAGAGACCTCAAGCTCATTTGGACACATTGATCAAGCCATCTTCTCTTCTTTTATTTTCTTGGTTTGCACAGGTCTGTCGGAGGAAAGTTCGCACAAGGGTCCGAAATATCAGGTCGAAGCTCGCACTAATCTAGGGTTTTCTAGATCTTAGACGTTGGCACCGAACTGGAAATTTTAGTCCTTGGACATTGCGATAGTGTATTATGGGAGTGTCCAAGGAGCCTTGGTCGTTGGCACAGTGGGTTATGAGAGCAGCAAGGGATTCAAAGATAGATCGGGTTGCATTAGTCCCCGGACACTCACACAGAGTGGTCTTGAGAGCGTCTGGGCTGCCATAAATGCTCACACAACAACCTTATGAGATCGTCTAGGGCTTGAAGTAGGTATAGTTATGTTTGAACCTAGACGCCCTCATCCAATTCACCTGAGAGCATCTAGATCTGTTTCGGACGCATTCATCCAGTTATGCAAAGAGTATCCTAATCTGTTATAGATGCTCACACAGCTCCTCCTCCCTGCATCTAGAACTCATGGATGATATTTCTGTATTGCAAAGATTCCTCTCAATTATAGTAGTATCCAACAGTTTATTACAGTCAGTGACAACACAATTTAGTCGTCATAATCAGGATTTTGTCTTCGATCATGATTATATTTGTTTCATGGATATTATAGTTGTTTTGTTGCTTAGATAAAGTTATGGATCATTGTACTCTCTTTGGCTGAATCATTTGATGATGATCTAAGAAGAAGAATATTTGGAAGGGTTTTCCCCACATTGGGTTTTGCCCTGGTCTTGGACCAATCCTGGTGTCTCTATGTGTGTGCATGATATAATTGCATATGTTGATGAATAATGTGTATATTTGAATAATGTAATGATGATATGGGGTGAACTTAATGTATTAATGAAGAAATGCAATTATCAAAGCAAAGAACAATGTAGCCCTATGAAAAATTAGCATCCCCGAGGATGATCTTTAGAATTGTCTCCCTCTCAACCAGATTTGAGAGGACTTCCAAACACCCAGATAAATTTCTAGAAGCCTACTTATCTACCAACTAATTATCATATGAATATGGAGCAAAGAAATACAATTATATTTAGATTGAGTGGAGCGACATTATTTCTACACCTTGGGTTCCTTGATATCTTTTGTGGATGATAACCTTCTTTACGATCATTAGGAGCATCTCTTCTTCTTCTATCATCTCTCCTTCTTCTATCATCACCTCTTCCTCTATCATTAAACCTGTTGTTGTTGAAGCCACTCTTTTTGTTGTAATTGGACTTTGGAGCATCTCTCTTTTCCGGACAGTCTTGGACATAGTGACCATGCTTGTGGAAGTTATAACATTCAACTTTTGATAATTACCTTTTGAATATTCTATTGGAATCTGGAGTAGACTTTCTAGAGATAAATGGGCTTCCTCTTCCTTTCCTTTTCTTGTCTTCTGTAGTAAATGCATAGGGCTCTCCTTCTTCATGCTTTTGAATCCTCCCTCTAGAGATCATCCTGGTTTCTTCTTGAGTACATTTCCCAACCAACTCATCAAACAAAGGAAATTTGTCATTGTTGCTAATAATAATGTTGAAGCTTTCCCAAATAGGAGGAAGACCTTAAAGGGTAACAAGCACCAACTCTCTATCAGATATAGGCTCTCCAGCAGTCTACAATTGATCCTTGAGTTGAATTTTCAAGGAAATAATGTGATTCAAATTGTTGACCTCATACATCCCAACTAGGTTATCATATATGTCCTTAGACTTCTTCAATTTTCCAACATAAGTAAGGAAATTATATTTCAAAGAATCAATAAGAATTTTTTGGGCTTTGAGCTCACCTTTCTTATATTTGGAGTTGGGAGCAATAGGAGCATTTTCCGGTGGCTCAGGTTGTTTCCTTCCAAATATTTCAAGACATCATTGTCATGTAGAATCACTTCCAACATGATCTTTCAAGCAACACAATTTGATGAGACACCCAGTTTCTCTGCATCCTTGAAGTAAGAGGTAGACATCTTGATCAAGTGTCTTATTCCAAATAGATTCCTTCAAAGGTTATTTCTTTAGTTTCTTGCATCCTTGGGCTTGTCTTCACCTTACCTCTGATTCCATGTTAATTTTCCACTATTCTATGCTAGCACAATCATTTAGCCTAATTATTTCTTCAATTAGATCACTTTTAAACAAATTTTATCTTCCAATAATAATGAGAAATTGTAGATAGAACAATAAATCCAACATGCAATAGAAGACAACCAAGAGAAATGACAAGAGACACAAGATTTGGTCAAAGACCATGGAAAAACCCCACAAGGGAAAAAATCCATTCAAATTCTTCTTTTATTACATTGTCATCAAATGTTCAACAGATATATACAATGTTGCAATTCAACAATAATAAGTCAAAGGTCAACAACTTTGACTATCAAATTCAACTAACCAATATCCAATGAAACATGAGCCCAAAAGTAAAATCATATCCAAAGTCAAAGTCTACCTTTTTTTTGTCAAAGTCAACAACAGTCAAAAGTTCCCTAACTAGTCAATGTTCAACAGTCAAATCAACTCCAAATCATATCGGTCAACAATCAAACAATTCAACCTCCTTTGTTGGTCAAACATCAATCAAAACAGTCCCAAAAAAGACTAGATCAAAGGAGACAGAAGGTTGTGGTCAAACTTTAGTCAATAGATTTGTGGTCAACCCAAGTCAAAGTTCCCATAAAAATTTGCTCCCTTCACCAAGAAATTTAGCCCCCAAAAATTAGATTTTTGCAAGTCAAACCAAGCCAAAATGGAAAGTCAAAGTTGGTCAATGGCTGTCCAAATAGAAAGTCAATGCAGAAATCAGAATGGCCTTCTTCCCTTCGAACATGTGAACTCGAATTCCTTGCTTTAGACTTGTATGAACCAATCACAAGAGGAGAGAGAAGATGTGTTGAGTTGATGTGATTTCCAAATGAGGTGACCTTGATGTGTATTTATATGTGAGTTTGGAGACCTAATTTATCCTTTAGGTCGACCTATACCTTTGTGCACTTGTTTGTTTTCCATTAAAAATAATATTTTTCTTTAACCAAATTAAATTCTTCCAAGGGAAACGAGGGTCTTCTCTAGATGAGGAAGGTTGTCCAAAGGAGGGAATTTGTCCCTGAGCTTCTAAACTAACAGGTTCTTCTTCCTTTTCACTACCTCTAGTAGTTCTTGCTTTACCTCTGCTTCTAAAACCTCTTCCTCTACCTTTCGACTATGTTTTCATATTCATTTTTTCCTCGACCTTCAAGGCAATGTGATCGGCTCTATCCATAGTCCATAAATAATGCGTACTCATTTCATCTTGAATCAAGTATTTTAGTCCATTCACATACCTTGTGACTCTTTGCAATTCTGGTTCTTTTATACCGAATCGAAGTGAGTCTAAAAGACTCCTCGGTGTACTCACAAATAGAGGTTTCCTTTTGTCCTAGTTTTTGGACCTGTATATACAAATTCTCTGGTAATCAATAGGCAGAAATTTATCCTTGATATTCGCGGTCATATTCTTCCAAATCTTGATCTTTTCTCGTTGATTATTTACTTTGTCTTTATGTATCATATCCCACCATAGTGCAACATGACCCTTCAACTTCGTCGCAAAAAATCTCACCTGATTTGGATCCTGAATATTTTCATACTTGAAGTATCTTTCGATTTCTCCTATCCAATCAATGAACACATCAATTCTTAGGTTTCCATCATAATATGAAACTTCAACTCTTGCACTGCCTTTATTGCTCAATTATGAAATCAACCTTGTTATTGGGTCTCTCTCCCTAACATCCTATTCTTCATCTATTTCTTCTTTGGGCTCTGAATTTACTTATACATCTCCATTTCTTCTATGCTCCAACTCTTCCATTCTTCATCGTAACTCTTTTAGCTCTCAATTTTGTACACCTCCTCGTTCTTCTCCTCTTCTTCTTGGTGGCATCCTTACAAGTTCTAAATGTCTCACAAACATCCACAAACCTCAACCCAGGTTCCGTGACCCAACTTATACCTTCAAAAATCTTGTTGTGAAACCACCAAACAAGGTTTTCTAGTACCTTGTTACTCAAATCAAATCAAGGTGAAAATAAAAAATGAAGCTTGCTTTGATACCACTTGACACAATCCAGGATTTTGTAGCTTTCACAACAAACTACAAAATCATAATCGTTGTTACAGAGCACACAACCCCAACCATTTTATTTTGGCTAATGTATTAAATTAATTAAAGGATTAAATCACAAAGCATAAACAAAGAGTAAATATAAGCATGCCCACAAGAACCCAAAATAAATTTTAAATGTGTTTATTCATTCAGAATGTGCAATTAGAAACAATAATTCAAATTGAAGAAGAATGCATGTAGAACGCTTGAAATTTATAGGCGGTGGCACAGGAATACCATATAATATCCAAATCATGTATTCCCTATCATGTAGTAAGCAAAGGTCTCCCAAATCACATAGTAGCCAAACTCCAAATCCCCAAGCGTTAGAAGCAAAATCCCCAGATCCCAAAAGTCTATTTCCTTCCTTGTTCCCGCAATTTATTCTCATGTTGCTAATCTCTTCATATTCCAACTGAAACAAATCATTTCTCATATTGTTAACCTCTTCACCTTATAGAATTGAATCGATTTGATTCCTCTTAGGATGCAGACAAACTAAAATTTGTAAACTACGTCTCATTCACTTAGCACGTCTAGTAGCATTTGACCTATAGCGATGCAGGTAAACAATTATTGGTTTTGGGTGTATGAGAAACTCCATGCAGCAGGAGTATTAACACGCAATCTTGGTAGTGCTAACAACTCTAAAGGAGTCGTTTCTTTGATAAAACATAGCTATAGGAGTAGAAACAACTACCAGCTAGGTGTATTAGAAACTCAAAATACATGGGAGTAACAACACTTATTACAAACTTAAACATAAACTGGTTTTGGTTGATGAGGATTGCACGAGGCCAAGGATGCTCCTGCATTAGCAAGTCCCTTTGAAATATTCCCAAGTTGAAGGCTTGTCCACTTGTACCTTTGGTAGAAGTGCAAGGTGAGTTTACAAGCGAAAACGGATTTCGGGCAGCCTCAAAACCGTAAGTGGTATTGAAGGGTGAGCACCCAATTCCATTAACCACTCGACACGTAGTAGCCAAGGAGAAATAGGAAACCACTTTATCGGGCGAGTAATCCTCGTACCTGTTTTCCGGCCGATATTGTTGTGAAGCGTTGGATCAAATGAGGTGAAGATCTACAGCGCGGGATCAATGATTGGTTTCGTTGATTAGATGTAACGTCAACCGTCAGATTAAAAAATGAAATCAACGGTGAAGAATTGATCCGGTAAAGGTAACATTGGTAACTGTGCAAAGGTCGAGGATTGGCGGAAAAGGTAAGATTTATGTGGTTTTATGTGTTATCTATTATAAAGGGTTTCTAATGGATTAAAGCACCGATAAATGGTTTTACGGTTAAGTCCAATTATGACCCAAAGTTATAAAGTGGGGTTGGATACATGTGCGGCATAAGGATTTACAAAGGTTTATGAGGGGTGATCGAGTCTCGATGGAAAGGTTAACAAAGGTTTAGACTTTGGGTTAGTCTATTAAAATGTTTCCGCACGAGTTCTAATTAAAGGTACCATAAAACATTGTTCAGTTATAATGAACCTTTGACCAGAAGGTCATATAAATTCCTAGGGAAAATGGTTTATTGCATAGGTTTATGCATACTGTGGGTAAAGCAGGGCTAACCCTGCGTCATTTGGTATCAGAGCTGAAGAAAGAAATTATGTGTGAAAGTTTCTTTGGAAGAATTTAGAATAGAAATATTTGGAAAGATGTGTATGTAGGCAAGGGAGATCGGATTCTAATCTGACAGTTAAGTGACTAGAGTAAAGCTGGGAGATTGGTAAGAGGAATACTGAACTTAATATTTCTGCATTTTGATAGAATGTTCAGATTTTTAGAAAAGTAGAGCAAATTATTTATGGCCAATGAATCTGTATAATTGGAATTGTGAAATGTTTGAAATTGAAATTGTAGAAGAACAATTAAGTTCTTAGAGGCAGGTGAGTAAGAATTAAGAAGAGACTGCAGAAACATAAAGAATCTACAGCGATGTTTTGAAGAATGGAGATTCACTCGGATGTGAAGAGTGGGTGGAGAAAACCATGCAGGTATTGTTTTATTTAACTCTGATTTGAGTTTTGCTGGATAAAGAAATAGATTGAAGATTGACAGTTGCAACTAATGAAGTATCTCAGCAAAAGAAGATCAAGCCTTAAGAAGAAGTAATGAAGGAAATTGTTAACAATTTCTAAGTGGGAAAAAAAACTCAGCAAAGGAGAAATTGTTGCTGATAGCTAAGCTTTTCCAAGATAAAGGCGAAATATTAGAAGAATCATACTCTAAATCTAAATGACAGTGGTTTAATATTGAGAATTTGTGCATTGGAAGCAAGAAGGTCTGCTGAAATAGATTTGCAGAAATGGTGAGATCCTGAAGGTATGTGAAGGTATGCAAATTTGTCTAATGATTAGTAGATATTGAATGAACGATATTTAGAGCAGGATTACAATAGTTAAATTGTAAGAAGGACTTTGTAAGCTCTTGAAGTAACAGAGTTTGAAGATATAGCTGAAGGCTAGTGGAAAGGACAGTCCATTCAAAAGTCCAGGTGAATGGGAGGACAAGATCAGACAAAGATCTTGAAGGAAATTCCACAAAGGATGTGGGTAGAATTGCTAAGAGATAAAGGAAGCTGGTAAGAGTTTCTAAGTGAAAGCAGAAATGTGGCAGAACCTTGAGGAATTCCAACAGAGATTGGATAAAGAGGACAGTTGTGTTCTTGGAAAGTACAGATGAATTGAAGCCTAGAAGGAGCAAAGAGAATTGCTCAAAGGAGGTTCCACAGATAGAGAACCACTTGCTTGACAAAGACCATGTACAGAGGAGAGCTTGGTGAGGTAAGTGGCAGCAAGGCAGACTTGTTGTTGTAGAGGCTTTGGTGTAGCTCGTAGTGAGTGAGTTAGGAACTCATCGAGATAAAGAGGATAATGACTAGTGATAGTCATAACAGAGGTTCTGAAAGAAACCACATCCAAGGACAGAAGAAAGGAGATGCCAAGGAAAATGGCATACAAAGATAGTTAAGTAAAGAATAATATGAGAGGGAGAAGGTTGAGATAGCAGTTCAGCTTGAAGTATTAATGGAAATGTTGCAGAGAAATGAGATGGACCAGAAATATGGTTTATGTCATGAGAAAGAAATTGAAGTGGCAGAGGCTACAAGAGAAGAGGGAACAACAGGTGAATATGCAGTTAATAAAGGAGCTGAGGGAACTTGAACATATTATAGATGTCAAATTGAAGACAGAGAAGCTTGAAAGAGTTGAGCTACAGCAAAAGGGAGATGTTGAAGAAGATGTTGAAGTTTCAATATGTGAACCATAACGTGGACCATTACTTTTTGAAAGTGATGAAGAGACAGAGGAGTTGAATCATATGAATGATTCAAAGCAGCCAAAAGACTTGATGACTGAAGCATCAAATGAGACTGAAAGGTCTTGTATTTTTAAATTTAATGATTTTTGTATGATTCCAAGTTTGGAAGAAGATAGGCAGTCTTTTAAAGCTGTAAAAAATGTGGAAGAAAATCTTCCAGAAGATGAAAGTTTTGAAGCAGAATATGACAAGGAGACTAGAAAAGAATCAGTTCGCTACAGTGGACAAGTGTTGAAAGACATTATTGAAATTGTTGATGAGAAGGAGAGACTAGTTGACAGTCTCAAGAGTTGTTTGAGTTTAAATCAACATAATGATATGCTGACAAAAGAAGAGAGATACGAGTAGCATACTGCAGTGTTGCCAAAGAAAGAAGAGGTACAGAAGCCTTATGTTTTTTATTATGATGATTGTCTTATAATTGAAGGTTTTGTTGCAGAAACTAGAACATATTTGGCATAGGAGGACAACCAAATGAAAGAAGAAGAGGAAGAACATCTACTGAAGGATTTTAAGAAAGATTTAGCAGAGGAAAAAGGACCATGTGATGATGGGTAAATAGAAAATGAAGAAATGGGATACTGTGTAAAATTTCCAAAGTTCACTCCAAGTAAAATCATTGAGTTATATAGGGAAATAGACTTTCAAAGGAGGAAGTTAGAAGAGCAGAGGATAAATGTTTAGGATAAATTGCTGAATAAGGATGACAAAAAAGTTGTCATAAATAATAATCAAGAAGAAGTTGACAGGTGCAGAAAACAGAAGCAGGAAATTGTTCTAAAAGCCAATATAGTAGCAGCAAAAAAGGTGCAAAATAACAGTAAAGAAGAGGGTAAGGATTGAAAGGAGGCGATCAGAATAAGTCAAGAACAAGAAAAAGAGAGTTCATCAATCAAGAGATGAAAGCAATCAGCAAACTGAGGATATACTGGATAGAGAAATTGAATTGATAAAAAGGTTGATGATGAAATTGTCTCAGAAGAAGAAAAACACAAGAAAGGAAAGGAGTAACAACAAGATGAAGACAACAACAGACTATGAAAGCAGGGCAAGTGGAGCATTGCAGCATAAGGTATGGAGAGCTAGAGAACAGCAGCAGACAATAGTAGCAATAGAACAATGGACAAGTAAAGATGAGTTACAAAATAAAGTATGGGATCCAGGAGGAATCAATTATCCAGAATTATGACCAGGAGGTCATAAATTTTCTTACTTGGGGAGTCTGATGCAAGAGCATTCAGCTCAACATCATTATTGTATTCTAGTAGACATAGGGGCTCTTGTGTTTCAAGGAAGTTGGTTTCCTAAGTATTGAATTAATGTAATTATTTAATGTTTTGAGTGATTTTAATGAGAATAGGAATTAATTGAATATTGTGAGGCATAATTGTAAATGTTCTCGAATGTAGGAGAACATGAGAGATTTAGGATAGTTGAGTGATGAGAGGATTGAGAATTGATTGTAAATCTTAGATTAGGAGTCAGTTCATGATTTTGTGGATTTGAGAGAATCCTTAGAGATGAGAAAGAGATTTTAGGATTTGTTGAGAATCTTATGGATCTAAACCAGGAATTGGTTTTAGAATCCCTTTTTGTATAAATGTAAGCCTAAAAGGCATAGGCAGGGGTAGACAGAGACCGAGAGAGAGAGAGTTAGACATTTAGCTAGTGTTTGTAAGCTTACGGGCAGGTAATGAACAAAGGCCATTAAATTAGAAGATCAGGCCAATGAGAGATAGTGAGTCTCATTATGTAATTATTTGTTGATATATATATGCACAAAGATTCAAATTACAATTTGTATAAGTGTGTTATCGAATATTGAATGATGAATGAATGAATTAGCATATTCTGTGTAACAGAGAGTTGCAGGCGAAGTTCGGCGATTACACAAAGAAATACATGAAGAGGAGGATCATGATGGATCGTTGAATCCATTAAAGGGATCAAATTCAAAGCTTAGGAGGAAGTGCACAATGGAACAACCAAAGGACCAGAACTTGAAGAAAACCCATAACCCCAAAAACGCTGAAGAAATAGCGCAAAACATAAGCAAAGAGAAGAGAGGGAAGGTGAAGAGTTGATGCACTGCAACCGTTAGATCTTGGAGATCAACGGACGGGATTGGAGGAGATAAGCAGCGAGGATTAAATCGCATAGCGTAAAGTCAAAGAAGTGAACGTTGGAGATCAATGTAAGAGTTAATGGATGAGGAATCCGGAGAGCGTCACAGCCATCGATGGTATAACATCTGCGGTCATCGGGGGTTAAATAGATCGGGAGTTAACCAAAGAAGGAAAGCGGGTTTACAAGCGAAAGCAGATTTTGAGCGGCCTCAAAACCGTAAGTGGTATTGAAGGGTGAGCATCCGATTCCATTAACCGCTCGACATGTAGCAAACAAGGAGAAAGGGGAAACCGCTTTATCGAGCGGGTAATCCTCGTACTAGTTGTCCAACCAATATTGTTGTGAATCGTTGGATCAAATGAGGTGAAGATCTACGACGCAGGATAACCGATTGGTTTCGTTGATCGGATGTAACATCAACTGTCAGATTAAACAATGAAATCAATGGTGGAGAATTGATCCGATAAAAGTAACATCGATCACTGTGCAAAGGCCGAGGATTGGCGGAAAAGGTATGATTTATGTGGTTTTATGTGTTATCTATTATAAAGGGTTTGTAATGGATTAAAGCACCGATAGAGGGTTTCATGGTTCAGTCCAATTATGACCCAAAGTTATAAAGTGGGGTTGGATACATGTGCGGCATAAGGATTTACAAAGGTTTATGAGGGGTGATCGAGTCTCGATAGAAAGGTTAACAAAGGTTTAGACTTTGGGTTAGTCTATTAAAATGTTTCAACATGAGTTATAATTAAAGGTGCCATAAAACATTGTTCATTTAGAATGAACCTTTGACTGGAAGGTCATATAAATTCCTGGGGAAAATTGTTTATTGCATAGGTTTATGCATACTGTGGGTAAAGCAGGGGTAACCCTGCATCATACAGTTACATACAATATTCATTTTCCATAGGTTCTACTTTATTATGACATTCAATAATTATTTACTACTAGAGCTTCACCAAATAAATGTATGTTCTTTAACCCACAACCCTTGGGGCATTTGGAGTTGCAATTCTCTACCACTTAACTAAGACATTCCCTTTGTAATCATTGCTCCATTTTACACAAAAAATTAAAATGAAACTGCCTTTTTTTTTTTCAATAATACATTTGGGTATATGAGCTAGGGTGTGCTAGTATATTAAAATAGCTTATGGCATCAACTTTATCAAAATAAATCTATCTCCCCTACAAAGCCACCTATTGCACCAAAATGAGATGTATTTTTAAATTTTAGAAAACAACTAGTATCTATATGCCTTTCCATAGAATTTAGGCTTATGAGTAAAGCCCATATATTTAACCTCTTCTAAAATGTCTTAGAAGGAAAACATCCTCCAAAGCCCAAATCATGAATACCTCTAAACCCACTATATAAATTGCAAACTTATTCTCATTTATTCCAATATCTGTAACCTTACTCTAAAGTTGTAAAATGTTCTTAAAACATCGACCGTTCTTTTCTTATCCAAAACAAAATAATAGAACATCTTATACAAACAATAATTATGTTAGTGCCTTAGATCTTCATATTCTCACACCTTTGATTCACCTTATTCTCATAACTTCACTAATGGCTCTACTTAATCCCTTTGTTACCCAAAGAAAGAGGTAGGGTGAGAATGGGAAACCTTGTCCAAGCTCCCTTGAGGACTCCACAACATTATGAAACCATCACAAGGTATGTAATGGTGGAAGTGGTGGTGCGGCTTACAACCAAAATTTCTTCACCAATGATTCTTAAATGAGATTCTTTTGGTTGCTTGGATGAAATATGGTCGTCAAATTTCTTCTTAATTCCAATTTTTAGATGCAATAGACATTGTCCCTTTGTTTTTCTTCTAAAATGAGTTTTTTGCTTGAACATTGTTTTGCATTCTCTCAATTAACAACCTAATTTACAACCAATTTTGCATCATTTACTCGATTTAGCAAGAACTTGCTTCCTTCTTATTATGCAAAATCAATAACATATGAAATTTCCAAAAAAACCTTTGATATGTCCACACTTCTTAAAATTTCTCAAAACAATTGCATTGAGCTTGCCTTTGCTCCACTCTTTTTTATATGGGATATATTAATCAAGATTTTCATTTCCCCTTCTAATAAAAAATAAAAAAGAACTTTCCATAATATGACTTTACTGGTTTACTTAATCCTCCACTAAAGGAAATTGGATTCTCCACATCCTTTCCCTTTTTTTTAAGGGTGGTTCACAGACATTGGGTGGTCGCTACATCCATGAAAAAAATCCAGGCAGATCAACCCAAAGGGATCTACCTACCGGCCAAACAAGCAAGGCCTAATCCCAAGGGCATCGAGGAGATTTGACCTCGTGACCTCCCGCGTGGCGAGGTACTTAGCAACGAGAACTTGATCAACTGAGCTAACCCTTGGGGCTCACATCCTTTCCCTTTGTTGCAATATGGATAGCCTTAATATATGCTTCATCTACTGTTTGAATTTGAAATAAGGCCAATTGATTTTAAATATACTTGTGGACACCTATGTATTTCATAGCCACATATCTCCCGTCTTGTGTATTTTGCAATTGGATTATACACCCAAAGAATTCAACAAAAGAGTTTGTTATTCCTCATACTTGTTTATATATAAGATATTTCTAATGTATTCATATATCCTATTCATATTTTATGAGATATAATTTCTTCATTGTTAATTAAAATTATGTACAATTGTTGATAAGAACTTTGCTTGGTATTTTCATTTAGCATTTAGCTAGAACTTTCACATTTTATCTTGATAAATGAAATATTGTGTTTGTTGAGATTGCAACAAGATGATGGAGCTTAGTGAAAAGAGTCGCCTTCACTAAGTGGGCCCACAGGCTATTTTTGGCGCAAGTCTATTTTTAGACTATGTCTATTTTTAGACATATGGATAATGTCTATGGATTGCAGGTTGCTGTTTATGGATGATTGATCAAGTTGGAAAAATAGATGGACTTCTATTTTTGATGAAAGTGTGAGTGATCACAGTGTGAGTGACAATTCTAGTTTTTAGACTGGCTTGTCAAAATGAAAAGTCAAATAATTATTATCTCACAATAATATTTGGACTATAAACTTAATCTTATTCTCTTGAGCACTTCAGGTTGAAGCTACAGAGGTGGCACAAATGCAGCTGTCAGATAGAATACGCTTTCT